>JBBJLS010070871.1:0-11539 GCA_037577275.1 Bryconaethiops microstoma | reverse complement strand
AATTTCATTTTAAACTCAGCTTAATACATTACCCTGAAAGAAAATGTAAAGGTAAACCCGTATCCGTACTGTACAGTGTACACTGAACTGCTATGTCCCGCAGTGCTACAATGTAAAATACCGATGTTACCCCTGTATAGACTGTACTGTAATTCATGCACACGCGTTTTCTTTGGTATGTGCTGTCGTTTTTATGGTATAAGCAGGTAAATACAGTAAAAATTCAATTTAATTTACAGTAATAAAAATACAGGGCTTTAAGAAGAACAAAATAAAAAACACGAGAAGACTCAGGAAACACTCGAGATGCTCCATGCAGGAAACTGTTCTGATACGGGAATGCTAGACTGTAGCTGCCAGAGATGCTTCACAGGGTAGCAGCCAATATACAGTTGCTTTGTGTCTCTCGAAAGTACTAAAAAATGTAAACAGTTATATTTTATATGGAAATTTAGCTGAATTTACGCTAATGTTGCAACAATAGTAAATTTTATTTTTTTGTAATAATTTAGCCCTAAAATGCATGGAAAAATATATATTGCCACGAAATTAGCAAAGAAAAAAAGGATATTTGCAGTTTCCGCAAACAATTATTAGTTAGGTTCCAAGAAAAAATCTGTGAACGACTGAGGCCGCGAACACTGAACTGCGACTTCGTGGGGGAACACCGTACTTTTAACAGATGTCTGTAACATATAATATAGTAATAACAATTAGTAAATTAGAATATACTAATCATTCTGTAGCTGATCTACATTTATTATAAAAATCTGTAGTTTTTTAGAGTTACTTGGCAACATTCTGTAATGCTTGTGCAAAAGTTACTATCAGATTGAGCACAGCATGAATGAGTCAATTAAAATCAAATTACATTTTTGGTTTGTTATTATTGGTGAAAACCACAGCTAAGGGTTAACATCATTGCTTTTTTAATCCATTACAGTTTTATCCAGTTCCCACTTGCTAGCTGGGTTCCTAACCACCTGAAAGGGTAAAGTTTAGCTGATGGGTGAAACCAGGTACTGCATCTTTTCAAACTGCCACTGCACTGGGCAGCTCGACATGCTTGAAGGACCTGCACTAACTACCAATTTTATTAAGTCACCTAACAGACACTTGCTTTGGTTTACATCGTGCTGAGTGATGGGGCAAATGGAGGGTCATCTTACCCACTCAGAGAGCATGAGGTCAACTTTGCTGCCTCTTAGTGGCAGGGCCAAACCCTAGATGGCCACACCACTTTACATAATTCCTTACACGTTCCTGTTCACTGTAACTGTTTGTTTCCCCTCTGCTTCCCCACTGCATTGTTATGGCAGACAATTGCAGTTGCCAGATGGCATTTTAATGGGAACAATGAAGTGTGTGTGCCTAGATGAACAAGAATATATTATCTATAGCCATCCTTGCAGAACAGGGAATTATTTTTGCCCGTTCTGCAAAGTTTTAGTCTACATGGAGGACCAGCAGAGATTTCATTTATACAAGATATATAGATGTTAACCTTCAGTTATTATATGCTGAAATATGTTTCTTGTAGTGGAACATCTGGATCAGCCATTAAGCATTTTGCTCAAGAGCAAGATTTCCTATGGCAGACTTGCTTACATCAGCAGCCTTAAAGTTTATTGGTTATATGAGTAAGCACCTCTTCACAGACCGCACATCTTACACTACAAAACTTTTCTCCACTCACAGGCTCATATTTAAGTAAAAAAGTTGCCTCAGGCTGTTTTCAGGTACATTTTTGGTGCTGTATAATGTAATTGTATCCAGTACTTTGAATCGTAGGAAATAAAAGTTTCACTCCATCAAGATATCCTCCAACAGATGATCAATATAGCAAACTTTCTGGAGGAACTCGAGTTACGGCTGAGTTTTGGTTTTAGCTTGAAGTTAAGATTAAGGCATAGATTTAACAGAATCTATTACATTCAGTTTAGCATTCAGCTGTACCTAAGAAAGTTTCCTTTTTTAAAAACGTTTTTGTTTTTTTTTAAAGTTTTGTTTTAGATTTGAGAATGCAATTATTCCATAACATTCCATTAGAATCACTAATATTTAGTAAACGTAACATTGGTTGCATGTACCATGTGTAATACATATGTATAGTCTGTTTGCTGTTGGTTGATTTATGCATAAGAGCACTGGTAAGTCCAGTCTGCTTTAAGATGCTAAAGGTGTCACTTTAAAAGCCATTTAAAAGCTGTTTTTGAAAAAGGGCTACAATCAGTGATTCTATGATAGCAACATATAACATTTAAGCAACTGGGCCTCAGTCTGCAGTACAACTGTTTTTAGGGACAAAGTGATGTAAATGGAGGTGGCTAGTATAAATGGGCTAGTAGGACTTCCACTCTCTCAAAGAAAGAAAGGCATGATTATTCTGGGCTCCTGTGCAGCACCAACAGACCACAGCTAAATTATACACGAATAAATTATACATAAATGTTCACACACGTAATATACAAGTCAAATTGTAAGACATCCCATTGACACAGAAACATTTTCATTTCTGTCAAGAGAAGTCTTTATTTGTCTGATTTCCATGACTGCTCATTTCCGGTAGAACCCTTATTTGAGATGCTGTATTAATTGTCGCCAGTCTAGGAGTGATGATACAGCAGCTGTACAGGGACATTCAAAGCTTAAAGCTACTTGTAACAGACATTCAGGTGTTGCTGTTTTCTCAGTAATGATTTGAACTAATAAATATTTTACTGTTTTATGCTGAAGCTGTGAATGGGCTCACAAATATAATGAAACAGTCCATCCAATATAATCACCAGACATTACTGGGTGTTAATAATTTATTGCAGTATTGTGCATTATCAGCATCATTGCTTTTACAATTCTAATGTTCATATAGTGTTTCCATCTACTGACATGCAGATTAGGTAAATAGTAACTCGTAGAGGAAACTCCATTGTGTTTCACTGTAAAAATCAGATAAATTATGTCAAAAACATGTATTTATGAAATTATATTTGAATAACATAACAAAACAACACTAACCCACTGAAGGGATTTAGTTTAAAATAGCACAGTGTCTCAACCGTATACTTCAAAAGAGCTGGCACGTTGGCAGACCTTACATTAACTTGGATTAGGAGCATTTTACATGCCAGCGTAACGTAAATAATAACAATAATAACAGGAATAAAATGCAGGGTGGAGTGTCTGGACGTCTAAAATGATGTCTGAGTTCATAACTCTCAGGTGTTATTGTGGAAATATGAAGAACGAAGGGGCTTCTGGCAGTCCGCAGAGTGGTGTGGGGGGGTTTATTTGAAATGGGAAACAGCTCAGGGAGGGTGGGAACGTAACACGGCCTTTAGGCCAAAAACTAAAGTATGAATCTGAAACATGTTGAAGATAAACTATACAGCCAGTTTGAATCAGATGTGATAAAGATAGCTCGATTGGCTGATACACAGTGCGTTTGATCTCACGCAGGCGGCAAAAATATGCTGACGACTCAATTTCCGACCTTTATGAAGATATGAAACCTGCTTTCTGTTTTAAAGTGTCATCTACAGTCTGCCAGGCGGCCATCAGAATTTTCCTACACAAAGCCAGTCGACAAAAATAATACAGAAGGAAACATGAGTACCCAGTGATGAATGACTGTATCACTGTTCATGTATTAAAAGATTATGTTTACAGTTCAGTGTGCAAAAACATATAAAAAGATAACAAACAGTCACAACATTTAAGTGTTTGGTTCTTCAAATTGTATTTCAGCAGCTCATGTTTGGAGAAAACTCTGGGCTGGATGCACTCAGACAGTTTCAAGCACAGATCAGGCACATTCTGCAGAAACATAACATTTTTCTATTAATTTGCATTTGCGACGTTGAACAGTTAGTAAACAGAGGTTGTGGTAAATACTGGCCACAGCTCGGGCAGCTGATGGCCAGGTAGTTAGGGAGTTGGCCCTGTGTTTGGAAGGTTGTGGGTTCAAAACCAAGGACTACCAATAGCACCACTGAGGTACACTTAAGCAAGATAACCACACATGCTGCTCTCTAGGTGCTATGTCACTGGCTGCCCACTGCTTCACTTGAGTGAAGAGAATGAATTTTGCATTGTTCACACTGTGTGGTATGTTCACGCATGACAATAAGCTCCACCTTACTTACTTTACTTTATTTCTGACCACAAAGTAGTACAGCAAAAAGCATAGAAAGGTCCTGGACATGGTTGCTAGTCCACTGCATGGAAGACTCACATCTAGAGGTAATACAGCAGCTCCAATTCACCTGACATGCATGTCGCAGGAAGCTGATGGAAACTCGCACAGACAACATGCACTCAACAAAAAGCACTCCAGAAAGGGAATCGAACCTAGGACCTTTTCACTGTGAGGCAACAGCACTGCACCACCTAACTATAAAATAATGTTGTCCTTGCATGTACATCTCTCATTCTACTGTCAGTTTCAGTACCAGCTTTATAATTTTCTGCAGTTTCCACTGCACTTGCACGAAATATACGTCACTTCAGGAGAGGATACAAATGCTGTATAACTTACTGGGTATCTGCTGGATCCTGTGGACCACCACAAAGGCATCAGAAAGTCCCACTTTCACCGGATGATTGACAGAGCTGATCTTAGCAATTTGAATTGGAACCTAAGATCAGAAGAGAAAAAAAACCTCTAATTTCAAACTATAGCCATTTTTAGTTTTTTTCTTAATTCTTAAAACCCATTAATCAGTAACTACTATTAAACTATTATGGACAGTTATAAGAGGAACTTAAGCGTAACGCCACATACAGAGCCTCTGGGGGCGTTTATATTTGCCGTTTGTTTCCCTTGAACTCCCCGAACTTTCTGAATCATGCTGTACTCTGTTTTCATTGAATCTGTTAGTTTAATTTATGTCTTGTTTTAATAAGCTACAAGAGACTGTGCATTACTGTGGTTTCCTCATAATCCTCACAGAGGGGCAAAACAACAGTATGACATAGTATCAAGGGGTTTAGTGTTTTTACAAAATGCAGAAAATGTTTTAATACATAATTTGATTAATGTGTAGCTATATGTGTGCTTATAGGGCACTTTATGATGACTCTGAGTTTCTGCCTCTATCCTGTAATCATTATTTTGGAGTTCATAAAGATGTGACACGCCTACTAAAAATAGGTTTACTCATCAAAAAAGAGTGAACTCAACATCAGAAATGATATTTTCTCATAAATTTATGAGCCAGCATTCTTAAAAATGGATTGTAAGGCAAAACAGTTTACACAAACAAAACAAACCCCCGTCTTAGTGTCTTTTCTGTTAGACAGACAGGCATACAGACACAAAGAGAGAGGGCAAAAAGAAGGAAAGACATGGAATAAGTAAAGGATAGAATTAAAATCTTAAATGTAGAAGAGAGAGTGAAATTACCCACTGATCCCAAGAATAATGGAATATCTAGCTCAACCATAACATTAAAACCACCTGCCTAATGTTGTGTGGGTCTCCAATGGGCCATCAAAACAGCTCCATCGAGGCACGGACCTCACACAATGGTGCACTGTGGTATCTGGCACCAAGATATTAGCAGCTGATCCATTAAGTCCTGTAAGCTGGGAGGTGAGGCCTCCATGGATCCAAATAGTTTGTTCAGCACATCCCACAGATGTTCAATTGGACTGAGATCAGGGGAATTTGGAGGGAAAATCAACACCCTGAACTCTTTGTCATGCTCCTTAAACAACTTTTGCAGTGTGGCAATGGGCATTTCCCTGCTGAGAGGCCACTGCCATTGGGAAATACTGTTGCCATGAAGGGGTATCCTTGAAACAGTCTTTAACTATGTTTAAGTAACATCCACATCAATACCAGGACCCAGTGTTTCCCAGCAGACAATTACCCAGAGCATCACACTGCCTGGATCCTGGTGCCATCTCTTCCTCACGTAAGTGATAAACACACATGTGGCCATCCACATGATATTAAAGAAAATGTGATTCATCAGACCAGACCACTTTGTTACACTGCTCCATCTTTCACTTCTAATTCTCACGTACCCTTTGTAGGTGCTTCCGGTGAGGTACAGGGATCAACATGGGCACTCTGACCGGTCTGCAGCTACACAACCCCATACGCAGCAAGCTGAGATGAACTGTATGTACTGACACCTTTCTATCATATCCAGCATTCATGTTTTCAGCAATTCTCGGTACAGTAGCTTTTCTGTGGGACTGAACCAGACAGGCCTTCACACATCAATGAGCCTACGGAGCCCATGATCCTGTCACCGGTTGTCCTTCTTTGGACCACTTTTGGTAAGTACTAACCACTGCATACCGTACACCTCACAAGACCTGCTGTTTTTGAAGATGCTTTGACTAGTAGATGCTCATCTAGTCATCACAATTTGGCCTTTGTCAAAGATGCTCAGATCATCACACTTGCTCATTTTTTCCTGCTTTCAACACTGTTCACTTTCTGCCTAATATATCCCACCCTTTCATGTGCTATTGCAATGAGATAATGTTATTCACATCACCTACGTGGTTTCTAATGTTGTGGCTGACTTATGTTTATAGTTCTGGCATGGCTTCAAAAGTTTGTTGGAAAGGAGGTGAAGTCTAATGTGTTGGATATCTAGTGACTCAAAAATGCTGCCATTTTCTTCAAATGAAATTTAATGAATATGACCTCTACAGTAAATGAGTGTGTGAATAAAAACCTCTAAATATCGACTGTTGTGGAAGGATTAGATGTAACAATAATTTCTTTGACTACATTTATTTCAGTTAAAATATGTTCAGAGGTAATTAACCACAAAGACATTTCTATAATTACTGCCAAAAAAAGATGATGAAAATGTATTTGTGGTTACATACCACAATCTCACACTGAGGAAACTTTTTAACTGAAGCAAATTTACTTCAGTTTGATGTACAACCCTTTTTTCATGAATTATTTAGCCTTCTTTCCAAAGTCAACACAGACTTTCTTTCTGCCGTTCTGAGTTAAACTCTTTTTAACGTGCACTGAATTGTAACTTTAAAAACAGAGCAGAATCTTTCTGTCCAAACAGCTGAAATTCGTCTTTGCACACAGCATCCCAGCATCTAATATGAGAAAGCTGTCTAATCTGGAGAGTGTTTCTGAAGTGTGGTCAAGACTGATACACACTGTGTGCAGGTAGTGTCATATTTCCAGCAGCTTTCTTAATCAGGAGCGAAATGAAAATTTGACTCACTACGGTGTCAGGGAATAGTGGGAGCGAGTCCAGTGGCTTTATTTTTTTTACTCTAGCAACTATTTCAGAGAAGAATCTGCACTGTAATTATGCAGAAAGAATCAGACGAAAGAGAAATGACAAGGAGAGCTAGGCGGAACTAGAGGGAGCAAAAAGAGAGCAGTGCTTGACAAGTCAACATAATAAATAAGAAAAAGAGAAGATAGAAAATTGTTTTTTTAAAAAAGATGTTATACACCACCGTCATATTAAAACCAATTTTTTATTTTTCTGTTTTGAAAAAGTTAAGCTGCGAAAAGGTACAAATAAGTCCCTTTCCCTGGAGACAGTAAATCTATTGTAACTTTAAAACTCATTTCAGGTACACAATTCAACTTTGAGGACCACACTGTACCTCTGACGGTGCACTAACTTTGCTTGCACCTTGGGGAACCAAATTTTTTCCATGTGGAACCCTTTTTCTGACAGTGTACAGAAAAGAAAAAAGAGACAAAAAACACACAGACAGACACAAAAAACACACAGACAACACAAACTGACAGACAAAAAAACAATAATTGCATCAGACCTCCTTGTAGGCAAAGAGGATTCTGCCGTCACTGTGCAATGTGGCCTGGAAGGTGAAGCTGCCCAGACTGTACGAATCCTGCAGGTGAACATGATCCCACTGAACCACCAGCGCAGTCCCTTTACACACACACACACACACAAACACACACACTGTGTTATAAATGACAGAAAGTATACCCACTTTCTTAGAAACCTTTAACTTATACATCCATTCACTGACCCCTTTATGAGCTCTGTCTCTCATATAGCTCCAATACACAGACGTAAAATTAACATGATTTTGCTACACAATCTACGAGGCTTCCTCTACCCTTTTCATTACTGGTCAGTTTTTAACCATGGGTCATATTTAGGAGGAGGGGCATTTTCAACACAGCAGTGATACTGACATAATAATGATCTGGAAGTGTTTGGGATGATGGCATGAATATATCAAAACAGCAGGAGTTTTTGCATGCTAGGTTAAGAGTGGTCCAAAAATATCCAATCAAGAGCAAATGACCACTGATTAACTTCTGAATCAGTAACACAAACTGTACACCAACAGAAGAGCTGTAGTCTCTAACTGTACACCTGCCAGAAGGAGCCAGTAACTGGAATTGCACAATACACATAATAGTTTGTTTCATAATAAACTTTATAAATATTGTTTCAGAGCATTTCAGCAAATATCAGATGAAAAGCCAAATCAGGATTTATGGAACTCATTGTTTATAATTTATATAACACCACCCCAAATAAATCATTACACTTGCCTCGAACCATTTGAATTGTTAAATATCACAAACAGGTTTGTTTATGTAGTTTCTGACACTGTATAAAATGAACAAAGGTACTTCACAAAGTCTACGCACATTATTAGCATCTACAAGCTTTTATTTAGCCTATATTTTTTTCTATTTATTAATAACTACACTGAGAAAAACAGCACTTTGAATTCATAATTAAATACATATACAAGGATACAAGTACATCTAGTTGCAAATATTAAAACAAATCCTGCCAATGGCAAAAAAATGGCAAATATGTGATATATTTGTGTGCAACCACTTGACACAGTTTAATCATATTTTTCAGTTTAAGAATACCTAGATCTGATGTATATCTTAGTGCATTGGGACTGGGCTGTATCAAGACTGATACACTTTTGACCCTTTACTTCTTGTTATCTGTGTTCTACTCAAAGCCCTGTCAAACCCAGCCATTACCATCAACCTGCAGCAGTGAGGTACGGTACTGTGCAAAAGTCTTAGGCACCTATGAAAATTGTTTGAATCTGTTTATATCAGCAGTGAGTTTCTTTCTGCAGCAAAAACACAAGTTAATATTAGAATAAACTCAAACAAACAAGAAAGCAGTAAAAAATTATCAAGATTTCCTTTTTTCTAAAAAGAAGTCTATGCTTCAAGTCTATTGTTTACTACTTGTGTCAGGCACAAGAAGCAAACACAATTTACATTCATTCTGTGTTTATCATTTGCAAGTCATGACTAGCTGAAAACTAAACTACTGGAGAAATGTTCTACTTTACTGGCTGTGGCGCCTACATCAGCACAACCAGAGTGTTAACAACCAACAGAAAGGAATAGACTACTGCACATCTTTTTAGTACAATATGAACTTACAGGGACAAACAGCCTCATTACTGCACATTAACAGATGCATTATGCTATATAATGTAATGAAACATATCAGCACATGTGTTGCTTACAAACAAAGGACTATAATTAATCACATAACTGGATCTGTGGACAGATTAATTTAATTTGTTTCAGTGTGAGCACCGATTGATAGATTGCCTGTCTGCCAATGTGTGTGTGTGTGTGTATGTGTGTGTGTGTGTGTGTGTGTGAGAGAGAGAGAGAGAGAGAGAGTATGAATCTGTTATCATGCAAGTGCTATTATAGTATAATGTTTGGCAGTATTTGTTTCATTCATAATTAAATTTTTTTTACAAATTCTAATATTTCTTACAAAACCTACAGAAAACAAGAATAGTATAAGAATCGCTTTATATGTATGTATTTGAATGTAATGTATACAGGACCAGTCTATCATGACTCTTACCATTGTCGAAGTAAATGACAGTTGAATTTCGGGACAGACTGGGGTCAAAATTTGCCATGAGGGGGGCGATGTACTGTGTGGCCGTCAACATTCTATGTACAACATCTCCTGTGTAGATAAAGCCTGTAACAAACACACACATACACACAAGACAAAAGATCAAATCTCAATAGTACATGTAATCAATTAAGAGATGCTGGAGCATGAATCAGTCAAGAGAACGAATCAGTTAGTACATCAATTAAGAGATGTTGTAGCGTGAACCAAATGTTCTTTTAAAGTCTTGCATGGTTTAACATAAAAAGGACACTGTGCACTGTGATCTGATCATTTCCAAATATGTGTTTGACTGACAACCGCAAAGAATGTCAGGACACATGCCTCTGATATTGTGCCTCGCATTTGGTAAACTGAAGTGAGATCTTCATACAGAAATACAAACCAAAACGCACTTGTTAGTTACGTAAGTTATAGCTGTGTGATTAAATAAGGTATTCTAACGCACAAAGATTAATCGCTACACCAAATGAACAATCAGATAAGGATCACCTCTTATGCCTCTGCCTCTGGGTCAGTCATAAAAATCACCTCAGGGTTTCTGTCATGCCGCCAAAACGGTCCTGACCCCGTCAAGGCCTGGAATCTAAAGGTGTGCTGTGGTGTCTGGCATAAAGGCTGACACTTTGTCCAGCACATTCCACAGATGGTCGATGGAGCAATTTGGAGGCCAAGTCAACACCTTGAACTCGTTGTCATGTTCCTCCTCATTCTTGAACAATCTTTGCAAAGTGACAGGGCACATTACCCTGCAGAAAGAGGCCACTGCCATTAGGGATCATCTAGCTTTCGCAATTTTCCCCTTGCACTGGTAGCTCAGATCTTTCCGTTTGTCAATAATTCGTGCTTCCACTTGACGTTTCATTTATCCCACTCCTTGGCAGGTGCCATTCTGATGAGAAAATCATTTCCCCTGTCAGTGGTTTTAATGTTGAGTGTGATCGGTGTGCTTTAGTATGATCAGTTCTGCTCCACGCAGCAAATAAAATCACCTGCAGAATTACAAACCATTTGTATCTGAGCTTACAAATATTAATTTTTAATAAATGGCCTCTTCTTTTCATTTAGGGACAGTTATTGATTCATGATTGCTGAAAACTGTCTCACAGTTATGGCTCCTGCAATAAAAAGGAGCACAGTGGGGAAAAAGTCCGCCTGCTCCTCCTTACTCATCTCGCCAACCTGGCACACAGCCAAGACCTGCCCGCCAATGATTAATTAACTAATTAACCGCATAAACTCCCATCACTTTCACTACATTTAGCTGAGTCATTTACTATCTCTTGCATGCGCACACACACACATCTATACACACACGTTAAGTATGAAGGTGAAATCTGAGGTGAAACTTTCTTATCAAGATATATTAATTTTTCCTATCATCACGA
The DNA here is from genome assembly GCA_037577275.1 of Bryconaethiops microstoma. Taxonomy (NCBI): domain Eukaryota; kingdom Metazoa; phylum Chordata; class Actinopteri; order Characiformes; family Alestidae; genus Bryconaethiops; species Bryconaethiops microstoma. Next base: position 246 of record JBBJLS010070871.1, on the reverse strand, counting down.
TTAATGTGTGTGTATATATATATATATATATATATATATATATATATATATGTTCAGTCTCATGTTCATATATGAAAACTAAGCTGCAAAAAACTCTTTTTGTATACAAGGCATTCAGAACAGAGATTATTTACATATATCAGTGTTATGGTTCTTGACATACACCTATAGTGCAACTCAGACACATCATCAGTGATGTATCCTGGGGTCATTGGGTGTTTCGGGTCTCGCAACATCATACACCCT
>JBBJLS010070870.1:0-11543 GCA_037577275.1 Bryconaethiops microstoma | reverse complement strand
GATCAGTATACTGGTGGTGCTGAATGCTGAGTGGTTGGAACTCCTTTATCTAGGCTCCTTGTATCTTTAGGAACTTTGCAGCCTGTCTCAGTAAAACATCTGTTCCCATTTCTTTAATTGAATCTATTCAATATGCCAAAGATAAGACAGTTCGACAGGCATAAAATTGTATTTTTGAAGAAGTTGGTTCAAAGCATTCTTGTTTGTTTAATTGTTTAATTATATATATACATATATATATACATATATATATATGTGTGTGTGTGTGTGTGTGTGTGTGTGTGTGCGTGTATTCATGTATTTTGCATGGAGCACCAAAGGCAATCCTAGCCATCGATTTTCATATTTTCTTAACCTTTTTGCCGCCTATACTCTAAGGGTTCTTCTCTCCCGTATCCACAGAATTTACACATTAGTTTCATGGTACAACAATCAATAAGCCTTAGAGGGTCAAATCCTGCACTTTTCCTGTGTGCTCTGGGGTAAAACACCCTTTTTATTTATTTTTTCCAGATTATCTAGGATTCCCCATCACAGGAAATTACCTACACTGCATGTGGTTTCTCTGAGTCAGGTACAGCGCAAACACATCTTCGCGAACAGCCACTAATTTAATGTAATTGGGCAGCATAACTGGGGGGGAGCACACTAAATGCCAGCCCTGTTACATCAGTTAACAGATGCCTACGCTTACTGGCACTGTGCTGAGTGAACAGTTTGGGGGCGCAGGGGTGGGGGGGGGCTCTCTTATACTCCCAGCCACAGACAGCTGCAGCACCACTGGGGATCAATGTCATGATGACAGGACCAACGCTTCGACAGCTTGGCCAACCAGGAGGCCTGAAACACTCCTTCTAATGTCAGTGTAGTGTAAGTGGGTGCATCTAAAAGGTGTATGTGAAAATGTGTTGGTTTATGTGGCATCACAAAAACCACCACTTCAAACCAGGCCCTTTAGGTTCTTCCAGATTCTTGTCTTATGTGACCTGGGGAGTGAATGTTACAGCCATTTTAGATTAACAACTGAATAATAAGGTTTAGGTTCAAGGGTGAATTGTTGTCAAGTGATGTTTACATCTATATAGTTGACATGTTACATAACAACAGTGATAAGGATAGATAACAAGCATTAGATGAGTATTTCATAAAACTGCAGTGTCACTGTTGTCATGCTGATCAAAACAATTGTCACTTTGCCATCAGAGAAGAAAACGGAACAGCCCCGTTAAAACACGCTTTGTCAGTTTTGTTAGACTTCAGGAACTTATTAATCCTTAAAAGCATTAATCCTTAAAAGCAAATAAATGTCATTTTAAAAAGTAATACAATATTGTGATACTTTTGGAAATATTGTGATTTTTTATTTTATCAGTTCTGCCCAACGCTGGAATAAACAGGTTTAATTTGTGTTAACTAATAAACTTCTTCGGCATTAAATTTATGTATTTATCTGTAATATTTATATCCAGCACCTGGTGCCCCTGTGATCAGAAGGTTGTGGGTTCGAATCCCAGCACTGCTAGTGGCACCACTGAGGTACTCTTGAGCAAGGTACCGACACACATACACTGCAGCCCACCGCTTCACTTGGTGAATGGGTTAAACGGGTTAATGCAGAGACTGTGTTCAGTGTTCACACTGTGCTGTGCTGTGGTCATGCATAAGGTGCCACTTTACTTTACTGACCACAGTGTATTATGTATAGAACACAGCGTATTCAGTACGAAGCATTTTCAGAGTATTGCTGGAGAGGTTTATTTTGAGTTTATATTATGTTTAATATTGTTCTTGTCGTCGTGTATATGTGTGATACGGTTGTAACATAAGCAGTTTTCACCAGGGTCAGTAATGTTTTATTTTTCTGATTCTCATTCTGAATTTCGATGCTTTATCAGGTGGTGTTGATGTGTGTGTGTGTGTGTGTGTGTGTGTTGTGTAAATGGAGGAGGAGGTGTTTTACCTGCATTTTCCCGCTGCACTGCTGGACCCAGTCAGCCAGACCCAGCAGCAGCCCGTGACTGACCAGCCGCTCGTTCACCTGCACCAGCCGCACATCTGTGTTGATGTTAATCTGCAGAGAAAAACACGCCGGGGCTTCGGGTGAGTGTTTGTCATTTTGCTGCTGGATAATTGAGTGGCCTGCGGTTCAAAACAATGGCACACTTGTAACACAGAGGACGTAGTGTACTGAGCGGAAGGAACGTTATAACACGGTCATAAATACTCAGTAAAACATTTACTCTTTTAAACCTTTCATGCTTCACTTCTCTTGTTAACTGAAGAATTTAAGAGTTTTTAAAGATGTTCTTAACACCACTGCATGGGTTGATTGGAGAGGAGTTTCAATTTGTTTATTTATTTATTTATTTCGGTTTTTAATGAAAGTGAACTAGGCTGAGATTTAGAACACCGTTCATTTAGTTCAGAGTGATCGTTATATTTCCACTGATCCCCAGCATTTGCTCCTATAGGCCTTCACTGTTATACAGATCCAATCCACACTACAGGTCAGAAGTTTGGGACCACTATTTTCAATGATATTTTGTTGCAGATTCGTCTGAAAAGTGATTTGTACTCAGTGCTTGTGTGTTTCTAAAGGTTTCAGGTTTTAAATTAGTTTCAGCCGTGTCCTGAGTGACATACAGAGGCATATACACAACCAGGAAAATGTTTTTGCACACACTTTTCTCCATTTGCATGTTACTCACTTAATATTTAATACACACTCAAAATTCTTTGCTAACAAATACATTTACAGTACGTTCACCAATTGAGTCCGTTTGGCTTTATGAGCCAGAAAATATCATATTTTGAATTCATCACTACTGACCTATAAAAGCCACCTGATTATAATTATAATGTGAATCACATTAACGAGCGATTAAGTGCTGAAACAGTGAACGACTGCATTTAAAGTTAAAGGACAGTCTAGAATTTGACTCTGCATCACCAACAACCAGTTAATAGGAGTCAGACATACACTGTTACAGATTCTTTCATCTTAGAAAGGAAATGTATTTTATTGAACATATTTTCATTTATAGTTATTCATTCAACAACTTTTCAGATAAAAACCTGCAGTTTATGGAATAAATGGATAAGTGGTAAAAACCTTTGTGGTGTGCAAAAACCTTTGAATAGTGGTGTACTTTAAAATGACTGAGACAGCTGTGGATCGTCAGGAATTAATGTTTTACATTATTATTAGAGGTATAATATACCTGGTAAATAAGGATCAAATATCAGGGCAGATAACATCATATTATATACATCATTGAATCTTATAATAAAACATCTTAAAATAGAAATCTAATGTTTGTTTTCCCAAAATCCTAAATGGTTAAGTGTCACATGAGGTTGTGTCCCGTCCAAGGAGGTGCAGGCGCAGACTTCCATTTTGCTATGAACTTTATTAAGAAACCAAGACAAAACCAAAACCAGGCTCAAGAGCTGATACTCTTTACAAAACACAAACTTAAAGACAGGCACACCAAAAGGTAACGTTAGTGTCGACAGACAACTAAAACATGACAGGAAGGTGACTTAAATACCAAAACCGTAACTCAACCAATAAAACTCAAACATCACTTTCTCTGAGCACACCGGTCTGCTGAAACTAATAATAAACAAACCCAAAACCAGTGTGCTCAGAACATGTCAAAAAACAAGCCCCACAAACTAAAAAACCATGACATTAAGGCATAAATAAAGTGATCTGAAGTGGCTTTGTTATGAAATGGACCACTCTAGAGAAACAGACTCAAACTTGTTCACAGTGATGGTAAATTGAACCAGATGTCTGAATAATTTACTGCCTCTAAAAGCTCCCTAATGGAAAATTATTACATGAAATGGTTATGAATACGATGCCTGGTGCCCAAGACGTTGTTTTATGTTTTGAAAAAATATGGTTTAAAACATTTTCACTATTATGTTTTTTTTTCCAGAGTTCCATGCATGGTCCCCAAAGAAAACTTATTTAGACGTATTACTGTTTTACCATCATTAACACAACATATAAACAGGTGTATGTATGGCAGTCCCTAGATGTTGCACCTGGTTCCTTTCACCACCACTTTAAAGAAGTATGAATTGGTGAGTTTCTTTACAAAACTCAGTCTGACATCAAAACCTTCTGAATGACCATGTTTACATCTCAAACACTGAATTACACAAAGATTTAGAACAGTCTAGAATTTACCTTTAACATACTGACATAGTCTAGCCTATAGTGTGTCAAGCTACATTATATTAGTATTGTTATTGTTCTTCTTTTTATCAGTCCAGTCCAGTTTGAATCTTCAATCTGTGTAAATTTTACAGTCTGATGGTAGTAATAGTGAAGTGATTTTAATCCAGTTTTGAATCTGGAGTGTGTGTGGATTTTAGTCTGATGGTAATAATAGTGGAGTGATTTAATCCAGTTTTGAATCTGGAGTGTATGTAGGTCTGATGGTAATAATAGTGGAGTGATTTTAATCCAGTTTTGAATCTGCAGCGTGAGTAGATTTTACAGTCTGACAGTAAAAATCCACAGTGTATTATTACTAAATTATCATTATTGTAATTTTTATTTTTATTATTATTGAACATAATATAGTATGAGAGATGTGTGAAGAGCGTGTGCTTTTATTGTGACAGTAGAGCAGTTTCTCACCTCTTTGTTGTTGTAGTGGAGGATGAGGATGATGGCGGCAGTGATTAATAGGGAGACGAAGCTGGTGCACAGGCAAAGCACCCAGAAAAGTGCCGAGCTCTCGGTGATGAGCTGGTGCAGGCTGGAGAACACGGCACACCACAGTACCACATACAAAACCTACACACACACACGCACACACACACGCGCACACACACAGAAACCTCAGCATGGTATAAGACTCACTTCTGCAGTCAAAATATCCTGGCCTGAAATGACTTGATTTGAAGGTGCACATCACCTCCATGTGTATCAAACACATGAACACTAATTTGTCTCTCGATTTACTCACTTTCGGTATTAATTATGTCAATGTAATATAGTTCATTAATATGCACATTTGAATCAAGTATGTGAATCAGCACTTGTTTCAGTGTGGAAATTCCACTCAAATGCAACAGTGATTAATGTCTGTATGGAACCAAGTGAGTCAAATGTCATAATGGAGAGGCGACTTACTGTGATTTCATAAAAGTAGAAGTAGAAGTAACTACTAAAAGTAAAATGTATGGGGTCTAAAACTCCTGAGCTCCCTATAGAATTGTAGTGGAACGTTTTAGTACATCCAATCCAGCTTTATCAGCATAGGAGCTAAAGTGCGTCCTTCTCTTTCTCACGTACTTTTGGTCTGAAATAAAAGGCTAAAGCAGTAACAGTAAGTCCAGGAGCTGGACCAACATAACAGACTTGAATAAAACCCTCAGAATTAGGAGCTGTGAGTAAGTACATGTGAAGGATAACAGTAGAACTGAAAATGGTCCCAAATTACTATGGTCCCTAATAACTATGTAGTTACATTTTAACACTGCAGGCAACAACGTAACTCCTGCTGTTACAGCTCTATTACAGTACTATATGTGTATTTATTTCAGTTTTAACTCATGTGATTACAAAAGTTTAAACATTTAGTTATCTGTAAAATAGTTGATAAATGTGTAATTAATTTAAAATGGGACCTTGAATACACAAATGTTACAAATATATGTAAAGCATTACCGTTTTAATGTGCTTAGAGATGAATACAAACGGCATCCAGATTTTATTCAGTTATTTGAGATATATTGTGGGACCCTGAATACACACATTTTAAAAATATACTTGAAAGTATTACTATTTTAAAGTGCTTAGACATAAAAGCAAATACTATCCAAATTGCACTTACATACATTGAACTGAGTAAAAAGAACTAGTCACTGCACACCTCAGTAATAATCGTGGAAAAAAGTTAATCCAGTATGAATCTACAGTGTGTTTAGTTATTGTGAGGTAATTTTAATCCAGTACGAATCTACAGTGTGTTTAGTTATTGTGAGGTAATTTTAATCCAGTATGAATCTACAGTGTGTTTAGTTATTGTGAGGTAATTTTAATCCAGTATGAATCTACAGTGTGTTTAGTTATTGTGGAGTGATTTTAATCCAATTTGAATCTTCAGATAAATACAAATGTTGTACATGCATACATGGAGCTGAATAAAAAGACCTAGTTATTACACAGTCCTGACTGGCAGTGTGCCTGGATCTGAAAATCAACATGAACTTCTTGAGCTCAGTGTACTGAATGATCGTTTAAGAACTGCCATTTAGTGGCTTTCGCAAGCAGATTTTATCAAGTGTGTCGTCATGTTCCTCTTACTGGAGCCAAGATGAAGTGAAACAGGGAAGAGTTGAAGAACAAGTATCTTCTGACAGATGGAGGATCCAGCGCTATGCCTAGAGGCATTTCGAAGTCTTCCACAGGGACCTGTTCACAATAAAATTACAAGAATATCCACAATAGCTTCACTATTACATACCACATCTATTACCATATTCATACCAGATTCGTTTTATCTGCAGAGGTTCTAGTAATATAAGTCATTACCAGTGAGGGTTGTGATGTTAATCAAGTATGAACCCGCAGTTTGTGAACTGTTTACAGTCTGACAGAAAGAACTGTTGGGTGATTTTAATCCAGTATGAATCTACAGTGTATGTAGTTTCTACAACCTGACAGTGATAACTGTGGAAAGATTTTAAGGCAGTGTGAATTTATGATATGTCAGAGTGTTGTTTTATACTATGTAGTAATAATTTTGGGGTTTATTTTAATCCAGTATGTGTGTAATTTTCACAGTCTGGCAGTAATAACTGTGGAGCGATTTTAATCCAGTATGAATCTGCAATGTGTGTAGATTTTACAGTCTGACAGAAATAATTGTAGTGTGATTTTAATCCAGTATGAATCTGCAGTGTGTGTAGATTTTACAGTCTGACAGTAATAATTGTTTACTGATTTTAATCCAGTATAAATCTGTAGAGTGTAGTTTCTCCAGTCTGACAATAATAACTGTGGAGGGATTTTAATCCAGTATGAATCCTCAGTGTGTGTAGATTTTACAGTCTGACAATAATAACTGTGGAGGGATTTTAAACCAGTTTAGTTTCCTCTCTGAAAACTATTCTGTATAATTTTGCATTCCTATCTTTCCTAAGACTTCCTAAGATATTTTGCGTAGTTTGAGAATATGAGAAACATTGGTACTAACTTGGAAACCCTCCTTCTCCAGCAGAGTCCTGCAGAATGACCGGTCAAAACTTGGGTATAATATAGAAGATGTGGGCACAGCCATGACACACTGACCTAAGAAACATGAACATACACACAGGCACACAAAGTGGGAGAGTTTAAATCTAATGAATAGTGTAATGCAAAAAAGGATCTAATGTAAGAATAATAATTGCATGTGTATGTGTTAATAAGTGTTGCGTGTAATTATGTGTAAACAATATCTCTGTTCATTTTCAGCTGTGGCGCCCGAATCAGCATTAAACAAAATCAGTGACAGGTGCAAGTTAATTACAAGTAAAAAGCTCCATTAAAACTGCAACAAAAAGCTATTTGGATTCAATAACGTATGCTCACACTGTGCCATACACATTTAGCGAATGCAGTTTAATGTAAGGTCGCTCAAAACAGGACGCAGCACCATAACGGATATGTGAAGCAAAAAAAAAACAGCGATCATACTAACACGTCATTTAATGGTGTTATAGCTGTTAATAATTTGGTTACAAGCTCAGGGTTAACATAATAATCCCCACCCTCTATGATCTTGGTTTTTGTCTGAAGCTTCCTGCATACACTCACTGGCCACTTTATCAGAAACCCCTTGCCTATAGCACCACCTTGCTGGTGTACAGTGTGTAAAAAATTAAGCAACATTGCTGGTCAACATTGGTCCTGTGGTCAAAAACTGACCAATAACTAATCAGGATTAGGTAATTGGGCACCTGTCTCTAATTATACACATGTATCATTGATCTATAAGGTAAATGGGGCTCAGAAAGTGGCCAGTGAGTGGAACTACAGGGTAGGGGGGGGTCTAATGAGGTGGATAATCTCAAAGTCTGATTCAAGATTCAAGATGAAAAGTCCATTAGACTGTCCTATATAGTTACAATAAATGTATGAGAAAATTAAAGTCTAGAACGAAGAAAAGAATATGTAGAGAAAATATGTTCAAGTAGACATTCGAAGTGTAAACAAGATGTGAAGTGTGTCTGGAGGATCACTTTGCTGTTAAAGCAGCCATATAACAGAAAAAAATATTTTTAACACTCTTTTTAAATAATCGAATAAAGAAGAGCAGAGCTAATCTACATACATCTTAAACATGTCTTAAAGCTACAGCCGTAAAAACATCCAGCATAAAAAGATGAAATATTTTTTGTGATTTTATTCATAAAACCCCGCAAATGTCATAAGTCGACCTCTAGTAAAGAAAAAAAATGCAATGAAAATGTTAGATATTGGTGTTTTAAATGTGTAATGGCATTTACACACTGAACTGTTCTGCCATGAATAAACACGTAGACCCCAACTGCCACTGTAAATACCCTTTATTTATTATGTGCTGCACATTCTCTATCCTGCTGCTGCTATTGTTTGCACAATTGTTATTTATTATTCTAGCAGCAGAGTATTCACACTTGAATTCTCTGCTAGAATACAGTATCTGTCGTAATACTGTATTCACTCACACTCGTGCTGTTAATGCTTCCATCGAATGCCATGTATGTTATCTTGTCCTGTTGTTTTGTTGCTCTTGTGTTTTCTTGCATGTTCTCTCTCTCTTTTCTCTCTTTGCACTCTGTGTAGTCCTGTCCTGCCTACACTTGTGTTCTTTCTTATTATGTTGTGTCTTGTGTTGTTTCTGTTTTTATGTTGTTTTCTGAGTATATGGCTGAAATGACAATGAACCTACTTGACTTTACTTCCAGAGTCTGAATATTACAATGATCTATCACATGGTCACACAATATAGCATTTTTAGAGCGCACAGTCTAAAAGAGTGAAGCATCAACTGTACAATGCCACACGTTTCCAGTAATTACCACTGCGAAAACTGGGAAATACTGTTGAACTATACAGGTCAGACAGCGTGAGTGCAGCACACCGTTTGTCCATGCTGATCGTCTGATTCTTCCATCTTGTTGCGCAGTGTTTTCTGATGAAGTTCGGGATGTAGTGTCACTCCTCTCTCTGTTATACTGAGTGATTCCCTCCTCCATCACAACAGCAGCTGCCAAAAGCGGGTAAAAACATTTTAACACGAACCCTGGACTTATTAATCTGCTATTTATTGTAAGACGTATTATTCAGTGACTGCTATGACATTGTACTGGACAAAAAGTGCTTTAAATGACTGTTACAATAACTAGACTTCACTTAGTCTTACTTGGCAATGACTGTTTTGGTGTAATGCATTTTATTCACATGAAACCAACATACATCTCTGAAGTTCAAATTCAAAGTGCAGTTTATTCAGTGTAATGTGCAATTTATGAGAGCGAGGAATTGGCCCTTAGTGTTAGAGTACAAAAGGGGTGCAAAATATGCCAATGTCTTTAAGCCTTATCTCTGTCTGCCACATTTCCAGCATACCGTTAGTTACCACCGTCATTTTAAAACATACTGTACTTAGAACCGATACAGCAACTGCCCATAGGCTTCCCCTTCCACTAAACAAAATATTTAGTTATTGGGATCAGAAATAAAACAAAAAAAGCATTCAAAATGTAGCTTTTAAGAAATGCTTTTAAGGGCGCATGACAAAATTTTGTTTTCCCCCTACAGTCCATTTATTTATGTGATTCTGTGCACCCAAAAGCAATCATAATTCATTTTAACATTAGGAGTACACATTATACTCCTAATATAGCCCTTAGGAGTACACATTTCTGTCACAAAGGTATTTTTGTCACTGTACCTTCAAGATGGACAGTAAAAATCTTTCTTTACATTTAGATTTGCCATCTCCTTGTTAGTGCAAAAATGACAATTTTATGCTATTCATAAAATATGCCTTTGGCATTTTGAGTAGATTAAATTAACTAAATGGGAACAAATCTTTTATTGTGAGGGTCAGGTTCAGGGACTGGACTGAAAATGAAAGTCTTAGAGAGTCCTTCTGGAAGCCTGGAGAACTTTTCCTCAAGACTACATTAAACATACATGAAAGAAATGTTGAGATGTGGAATGAGGAAATGAGGAATAGCTCCAGACTTTTGGACAGTACTGTATGTAAATGAGGTCTGATTTCCTGTCCTGTGTTGTGCTTCCTTTCTGAATGCAGTCCAAGCTGAATTACTGAATAACTTTAGAATGAAGGGGCGAGATTAAACCTCTGTAGGCTGAATAGGTATATACATATATATGTAAATGACAGAACAATTACGTCAAAACACATTTTTTGCTGCTGTTGCCATTAATGGAAAGAGAAGAGTGCTCTTATGTTTTGAAATGTTAATATTTACATTACGCCAAATTCTTTTGTGTAAAAATGCTGGAATGGTTTCTATGAAATGGGCCTTTCTAAAAGAGTCATTGGTTGTTTTTTGTGTGTGTTTGGAGGCATAAACTTTGTCAATATCTTCATTTTCTCATTGTGAACCAACCATATCACACATGAATCTTTAAATAGCCCCCATCAAATGACTGTGTGTTCAGCTGACATTAAGCAAAGCTGCTCCTCTTTTCTCAATCCTCACACACTCGCAGCTCAGCGCCACATTCAGCAGCAGCCCACTAATGAACCTCCAGTCTGAGAGCAGAGCTGGAGCTAAAAGCCCGACTTTAAAAGCCCTTGCAGACTAATTGGCTTCTCTTTTTGGACCTGAATCCCAACAGAAAAAGCTAAAAATTCAACCGCCCAGAGCAGTCATGGGCCTCTTCTGCTGGACCCAATGACTTGCAGGAGGCAAAAAAACAGGAAACGGAGAGGTAACACTTCTTCTTTCAAAGTTTCACACGCACGTCGCTGAAATTTCTCTCCACAATGAGATGAGAACGGCTCACATACTCATGGTCCAGCCTCCTACTGCGTTTAGAACTCAGCAATAACCAAATGATTGTGCAATGTTGCCCATGTAATTACACATTAATTACACAAAGGAGCTTAAGCAGTTAAGCACTCAGAAATGGGCAGGACTGCTCCAAACTTTTATTACACACCATCATTACATAAGAGAAACTCAGTTTGTACTAAAGTCCATGTTGTTCCTGAATAACAACCCTCAGGCTGTGCTTTTAAGGGCTTAACTATAGACAGATATAGAGACCGGTATACAACAAATAGACACATTAAAGGTGAATGTCACTGACTTTAAATACAGACACCACTCGTCTTCAGGACAGGACTTACCAGTTTTACGCTGAAGCTGCCAGCAGTGCACCAAATCATGTCCAAACACTCAATCTGTGAATCAGAGAAGAGAAAGAGAAAGAGACGTACAACTTAGTGGCACATAGATTACAGTGATACAGCCCTCTCCCCCTCTCTCTCTCTCTCTCTCTGTCTCTCTCT
>JBBJLS010070869.1:0-11543 GCA_037577275.1 Bryconaethiops microstoma | reverse complement strand
TGACCAAATCAGATTCACCCTCATCATTAACCAATCAGATTCACTCTCATCCCTGACCAAATCAGATTCACCCTCATCATTAACCAATCAGATTCACTCTCATCCCTGACCAAATCAGATTCACCCTCATTATTAACCAGTCAGATTCGCTCTCAGCCCTGACCAAATCAGATTCACCCTCATTATTAACCAGTCAGATTCGCTCTCAGCCCTAACCAAATCAGATTTACTCTCAACATTGATCAGTTTTGATACACCTTTACAACTGATCAGTCAGATTCACACTTATCACTGGCCATGAGTTTATTCTCTTCTCTGACCAATTGCATTCTTTCTCATCACTGAACAAATCAGATTCAGCCTTTCCACTGTCCAATCAGGTTCACCCCCATCACTAGCCAATGAGATTTACCCTTATGACTGACTAATGAGATTCATTCTCATCACTAACCATTCAGATTTGCCCTAATCACTTAGCGTTCAAATTCACCCTTGCCATTGATCAGTTGGATTCATTCTCATCACTGACCAATCTGATCCACCCTCATAACTGACAGTCAAATTCAGCCTTATCACTGAGCATTCAAATTCACTGTCGCCACGGATCAGCCGGATTCATTCTCATCACTGACCAGTCAGATCCACCCTAATCACTTCAGCAGCAGCATCATTTTCCACAGTTGCAGGAAAAAGCTGCACATAAATTCTGTCAGGCTTTTAGAAATGTCTGCTGTATTTCACTGTGATCTGATGTTACTTGGTGCTGAAAGTGAAGTGGAATTTGTCATACAGTTTTTACACAGTCATGAACTGCATTACAGACACTCCAACATAACAACTGCTGTTTCTGCTGCCACCACTGGAATCAGGCACTGGACCCAGTAGAGGAGACCTGTCCACAGCTGATCTAGTGGGCTCCTCTTATGTGTTCTCTTGCTCTCTCTCTGTGTCTGTGTGTCTGTGTCTGTGTGTGTGTAGATCGTTCTTCCAGAGTCTGTGTGTGTTAGGTTACTGTATCCTGCCACTGACAGTGGCCATGCTGGTTTGTCGACTCGTGCTCCTCGGCTCGGTGGGCACAGTCAGTTTCATCATCCGGCTGGTTGTGGTCATTGCCTCCTTTGGCTGGTCAACATTTGGTACGGGCACCGCAGTACACACACACACACACACACACACACACACACACACACACACACACACACACAAACATACACAGAGCAAAACTCAAATAATCCCCACACACATTTCATGCTTGTCCAACAGTAACATAAACCTCACTACTATTCAACCCAATACAGTGGTGTCTCAATACATTCAGGGCTGTCACTCTCAATTATATTGGTAATAAAATATAAGGGCAGCTTATATTTAAATTACTGTTTAAAAATTATTCAAATGCAGATATTATTTATTACATTTCATCCTGGAGATAAGAAGATTTTTCCCTTAAACTGAGAAATTGCCTGATATTATTTGAAACAAAATCCTTTTTATTCGAAGTAGCTGGATATTTAGTGGGTCCTGTCGGCGGACGAGTGTTTTTGTTGTAGTTTCTCATTTCCCCACCAGATGGCACTGTAATACCGTACAGTAATTGCAGGTGCTTGGCTCTTTCTTGTCCACGTTATTAGTCTAAGAGTAAATTGCTGTTTCCCTCTTTCTATCTCTCCTCTCCAATTCCGTCTCTCTCTCCCTCTCTCTCTCTGCTTTATTGAATGGAGGGTAAACTGCCTTGTGTCTTGCTGAGAGCGGTGAGGGGGCCGATATTGGATTGGCTCTGCTAATCCACTGAAAGATCTTTGCCGCTCTGGTAAACACAAGCGTCATGTTGGACACACTCAGAAGCTCTTTAGTCAGAGTTGTCTGCCCGAAGACATACACTGAATCAAAACAATCTGCTTCAGGGTTGTTTAATTGCAATGGCATAAAAGAACTTGAAAATAAATTGAGGGCTGGAAGCTAGACGAATTGAACCATGTGTTTTTGTTTTTAGGATGACTTGCACCTTTTAATTGACATGTGGTGCCTATATAAACATGTCTACAGTTTCAGACTATATCTTAGTGTATTTAATGAACGAATGAGGATATATGAGCTTATTTAATGACCTTATGAAAAAACCCTCCCTAAATTTTCAATGGAATTTCAGTCAAGTGATTTAGATAATATAGTGATATAGATAAAATACTTTCATTTTACTTTTGTACCAAGAGAACAAAGTCTATACTATTGTACAGAACAATTGTACTTCATCCTTCCCTGTTGTTTACATTTTTTGGTCTTATTACTGTTTAATACTTTTTACCTATTTTTGTGTCTTGTCGATTCGCCTGTCTGTGGGCGGCATTAGCCGTTAACGTGCCACGTATCAACAACGTGATTGAGCTCAATTGCATAAAGTTAATCCGGAAAGAAAGATGAAAGCAAGCAGGTTACTCATCTCATTATTGCACTTCATGAAAGGTTCTGTTGGGAAAAATGTATTTGAAAAAACTAGAGAGAGAGAAAATCGATTGTTCTGACGTTACTTCACATATATTGTGCTTGACATTTCAGCACCTGTAACTCAAAACACTATCCCACGTCCTTGATCATCACCGTGCTGCTCATCTAACTTCTCTAACGAATTAACCTCAATTAGCCCTTTAGTTAATTGGTTGGAACCAGTTAGAAACATCCCAGCAACCAGAGATACTATAGCAACAACCTAACAACCATATAGCAAAATCATTAGTCTGGAACGCCAGAGCAACCACCTGAAGTACCACAGCAACAACCTAGCAACCACCAGCAAAGCCTTATCTGGAACACCCAGGCAACCACCAGAGATGACGTAGCAACTGGTTAGCAAGAACCTTGCAGCCATATAATCAAAGTCCTATCAGTAATTTGGAACACCATAGCAACCACCAGAGATGACACAGAAACTGGTTAGCAACAACCTAGCGACCATCTAGCAAAACCCTATCAGTAATATGGAACACCAGAGCAACCACCAGAGATACCAGAGCAACAACCTAGCAACCACCAGCAAAGCCTTATCTGGAACATTCTATCAAGCACCAGAGATGACATAGCAACTGGTTAACAACAACCTAGCAAGACCCTATCAGCTATCTGGAACAAACAATACCATAGCATAGCATAGCAACCACCTATGATACTATGGTAACCTAACCACCCACCTAGTAACACACAGAAACCTCTGGTCTAACTGCCTGTTTCTAACTTTTCTTTTTTCTTCCCCTCAGCCTCCACGGCCTTCCTTGCAGACAGCCAGCCACCCAATCGGAAAGCTCTGGTGGTCTACCCTGTGTTCCTCTTCTACTTCGTGATTGGCTGGATGATCCTCACTTTTTCCCCGTCGCAGTAACTCTCAGCCAATCATGAAACAGGACACAGGCCGAAGTCCCAGCAGCCTGATTAGAGCCCGACTGTGATTGGTCAGGACTGAGGGATGTTTTTTTGTTTTTTTTTTAATTTAATCGTTATTTTCTTCTTTTCCAAAGGGAAGAGACCATCGACCTGCCTCCTAAATCGCACCATTCTGTCTTGCGTCTCTCCCTCATCCCTCGTTCTTTTGGGTGGTCGGATGGACCGAAGGAAAGAAGAGAGAAAAGGGTGAACATTTGTTTGATTCTGAGTTTATGCAACAAAACGACATCTTTATACGTTCAAACTCGTCATTAAAACTAGCAGCTCTTTAGTTCGGGGACTGTGTGTCTCATATCTCCAATAAAGCAACTTTACAGACGATGGGAAAACCCTCTCAGCTCTCAGTGGAAGTGAGTGGAGCCAGGTTTTATCCAACATCATTCTGGAGCATTTCTATTGAGTCCATCGTCATAAAGTTTTGGTGCAGTGTAAAGGCCCGTCTGTGTTTTCATTTTATGCCATAAAAGATAAAAATGCCAAGAAATAAAAAAGCTAAAAGGCTCTAATGAGGCGCTGTACTGTGCAAAGGTCTAAGGCTGCCCTGAAAATCATTGAAAACTTTATTTAGACGATGAGTGTGTTTATACCAGTTAAAATCTTAACATCAGAATACTAATACATATAAATCCTGGGTTGGGGGCGGGTCGGATTGTTGAGTGTTCAGGTGGTTATGAAGGTGTTGGTAAGAAGAACACAGGTTTGGTTGCTGAATTCTCAGAGCTCCAGCCATCGCGTGGACGTGTCCAGCTCCATCAGCTGTTCCTGATTTCATTTAAGGAAGGACTGATAGGATGGGAATTAGGAAAACTGGGAGCACACACACACACACACACACACACATTCACAAGGTTAGTGTTTGTTTCAACAAAATAGCCTCTACTGCAGGTCATTTTCTAAAACAATGTTTATGTGCAGTGCAGTAAAAACAGCAATGTGCAAAGGTTTTGGTGCCCTTGGTCAAATGACTGATTTTCTAAGAATGAATACATAAAAAAAATTGACACAGTTTATTGCGATATTATTTGGCGTATTATTATATCATTGGATCTTTTTTATTTTAGAATTCAAAAATGGTAGATATCTGATAACATTGCTTCTGAAATCCCCAAGGTGGAGCAAGACCTCGTTCTTCTCGCATGGAAATTGTAAAGGAGGTCAGAAAGGCTGAGAAGAATCGTGATATTATCGTATCATGTCGTCTCTGTGCTGACTCTCACACTTAAAGAAAAGTAAAAGTATATTAAATAAAAAATAAACTAAATATAAAAATACTACACTATTCTTGCCTAAAATGTGAAAAAGAATGTTTTATCTGTAAGTTTCTTCTCTTTGGAGATCTTCTACTCACTGAACTGTTGACAAGAACGGAGATTTTCAACAGGGGGTGCCCAAACTTTTTTAATGCCATGCCATTTGTGTGTGTGTGTGTGTGTGTGTGTGTGTGTGTGTGTGTGTGTGTGTGTGTGTGTGTGTGTGTGTGTGTGTGTGTGTGAGTACTGGGCTTAGTGCAGATGAACCCTATGCAGAGAGTCTTGCTGTTGAGTTCCATTGTGTGAATGTAAATCTAAGATCTTTTTTCTGTTCTACATGTGTTTTCCTTTAAAAGGGGGTTTGTTTATAATATTGGCTTCATTCCATTTGAAATAGTTTATTAAATAACATACTAGAAACATGTTAATGGCAGTCGGTTTTGTCTCTTACACTGGACACCTAAGTATGACAGCATTTATACCAAATAAAACACTACAACAAGGGTTGTAAACATTACATGTAAGAGTATTGCAACTATTAAAAAGTTATTTAATAGTTTATTACATTATGTAATAATGGGATTTTTTCTGGTAACAAAATGTGTGTGTGTCTATATATAATTGGGCAAACAAATGAGAGACCGTATCTTTTTTTTCCTGGTTATTGATTTTGTCGTTTATGGGAGTGTGTCTGTGTAAAATGTGCATGTCGCTATTGTTTTATACACGATTGAATACACTTGATTCAAAATTCCAAACAAATGTTTGGAGAAAATGTCCAAAATAATACATATAAATAATTATCCTTTGGAAATGGTAAACTACACAACATACAACTATAACAATTAAAATAGTGATGTTAAGAGCAGAGTGTGTGCATGTGTGGCTCTGTTTCATACATCAGAACCTGAATCAGGAGTGAAGCTGCTCTACAAACACTACTGCACTCACAACACATATGGAGGCGTTTATTTTTTACACAGCTCACACTGCAATAGTTCATAAAAGAATAGCAACCTGTGCATTTTACACACATACTCACACACACAATGTAGCAAATTGTACAAACAGTGAACAGAAAAAAGGGAAAAGTGGTCTCATTTTTTTCTATGGCTGTATATATACTGTGCACACAGGTATCCACCTTTGTTCGGTCTGTTTTAGATAACATTTCTGAATCAAAATGAATCAAATTATATTTCATTAATAGAACTGAACTGAATGATTTTTGAAGAATGTTGACTGAAGTGAATAGTAGTGGAGTCACAGATTCATTGCTTTTGATGTGCCAAAATCCACTCAGTTGAAACACCACCTTCAAATCAATGCCTTTTTACACCCATACCCTCTGTGATTGTGTGTGTGTGTGTGTGTGTGTGTATGTGTGCGCGAGTGAGGATGTGATTGATTCAAAGGGTGTAATTACACTTTCGGTGCAGAGACAAAACCTTCACTCACCTTTAATGTCACCTGACTCACTCACTGCTCTAACACACACACAAACTCACTGCTGATACACACTACACACTCTGAGGGGGCTTGAGAGGAGTTGGGGGAGATGTGAAGGGTGGATGAGAATTTGGGTAGAATTAAGGAGAGTTGGGGGGTTTAGAGGAGTTGAGGACAGTTGGGGTAGTTGTGTAGGGTTGAGGGGAGTTTGGGGAGTTGAGCAAGGATGACGGGAGTTGAGGAGATTCGGGGAGTTGTGGAGGGTTATGGGGAGTTTTGGGAGTTGTAGGGGGGTTAAGGAGAATTGTGGGAGTTGTAGGCGGGTTGAGGGGAGTTGAGGAGAGTTGGGGGAGTTGTAGGGGGGTTGTTAGAGTTGTGTGAGGTTGAGGAGAGTTGAGGGGGTTGTTAGAGTTGTTGGGGGAGGGGTGTTTGTGGGGGGTTGAGTACGCTGCCAAGGTGAGCAATGCTATGTGTTGATATTTGCAGGGTCTCGTCGGCCTTTGGTGTAAAAGACACAGTAATAGGTTATTTCAATTCATCTCACCCACACTGGACTGAAACGACCATCAGTATCTCATTACACCTGAGTCTCTTCACACAAACCCAAACAGGCCCATTACACCGCCGGCTCTGTGCTGAATTATTCCTGAAGTGATCCAGCGTTCCCACCGTAATGACACAGTCCAATCTATTTCAGTCAATATTGGTTCACAGAGTGGTTACCCCTCCCCCTCCCCCTCCCCCACCTCCACCTCCACCTTCACCGTGATTAGCCCTTTCTGCAGAGTGTGTGAGGGAAAAGGAACAATCAGAGTTGTCCATTCACCATGACTGGCAGGCAGGTAATATTCATCACAGTGCATATCTCTCTCTCTCTCTCTCTCTCTCTCTCGCTCTCTCTCTCTCTCTCTCTCTCTCGCTCTCTCTCTCTCTGTATTTTCTCTCTCTCTGAATTCTCTTTCTGTCTCTCTTCTCTCTATCATTTCTCTAAATTTCTGTATTCCCTCTCCTTCTCTCAAGCCTTTCTCTCTCTCTTTCTCTCTTGCTCTCTCTCCGTCTATCTTACAGGTTTTTATTTTTCTGCTACCACTCACCACCAAGCGCGTTTCCTTGTTAATCTTCCGTGATGATGTCGTAATTGTCATTTATTGACGGTACCTTTCCTGATGTTTGACTGCAGACCATGTCACTCACAAAAAACAGCACATTTCTTCCTCTAGTTTTCAGAGCTGTTTGTGAAGTGTGGTTCAGTATAACTCAATCTATAAAGATCAAATTTTCATTATTAATTCCATAATCAAAATGAAACATTCACATTTTGTGCTTTGGAGTAAAACAGTTCTATACAGAGATTTCTTTACTGTGGTGGTGAATGGAACCAGACATCTCCAACAGAAATACAGCAATTTTATTTCTTTTCCAAACCCACCAGTGAAGCCAAACGTGTCTTTGAGTGTTTATATGATGTTGATTATGGTAAAATAGCAGCAAATCTGAACTAAATCAGTCTTTTTTGGGACTATTTTGCCTCACGACGTCCTGCATTTATCCATCCACCATGAACGTATTTCGTTTCAGAATATAAATCTTCTAAAAATTGGTAGAACAACATTTCAGACACCAGGCAGTGCATTCATAAACATTTCATGTCATAACTTTCAATGAGGGAGATTTTAGAGGCTGAGGTCTGGTTCCATTCACCACCACTGTGACTTCTTAGAAACAGGGTGTTTCACATCAGACCTACTCTGTTTACATATTTAACACTCCGTTATGCAGAAATGTTGGAAAATCAGTGGAGTTTTTCTGTAAGGCAGTATTTATATAGTCTCAGATAAAACTAAATTAAATTGTTTCAAGGTGGGACCCCTCAGGGTTCTTCAGTTGTTTCGGTCAGGGAACATTGTAACATATTCTTTTGAAGCTGCATGGACTCCATTCACCCTGTCTGACTTTTTTGTATTTTATGTTTTTAAGTCAGTCTACAAAAACAAACAAATATGCTCCTTTCCCGTGGGTCAGTGAACATTCTACATATTGAAAGCTTATTTAAGGTTTACAACTGGCCAGTAAGACCCCAGTTGTACCTTTGAGGGTACATATACGTTGTCTGGAAGACTTTTTTCACTATTGTCTATGAAGCAACATGGACCGCTGGCACCATCTAGGCTACTCATTGAGCATTAAGTTGACAAAAAAACTTTTCTTCTGAGCACCATGACATCACTAGACCACACCCATCGAGACCAAGAGTAGCTTCTGTAGTCAGTCACTCCTTCAACAACAATGCAAATTTCTGCAAGTGCCCCTATGGGATTCTGAAGATTCTTAGCACTAAGCTAGAGGCATTGGATGTGTTCATGTTTTGTGGGTTCTAGATTAAACCTGGATGTCTGAAGTGTGCAAAAGTGGTTCCATGTTGTGTGTGAATCTTGTAACAGACACATGAACAGATGTGTGAGTTTGTATGCAGTATTTCTACAGAGACTCCTTCAATAAAGAGGCCATCTAACACACACCCACTGGTTAGACCATCTAACACACACTCACTGGTTAGACCATCTAACACACACCCACTGGTTAGACCATCTAACACACACTCACTGGTTAGACCACCTGACACACACTCACTGGTTAGTGTTTGGCTGATTCCTCTTCCTAATGATGTTCTTGGTTAATCTGACACTGAAGGCCTTCAGTCCAGACCACACTGGCTTTTTAAAGCATTTAACCATTTCTTTTCAACCAAAGCTTCATTATTTATTACGTGTAATTCTGCAGTCTTGTTTAAATACAAACACGATTCAACTGAATAAAAATGAAAGACATGTATATTATTTCTCACTAGAAAGTGTTTCCAGATCTTTTCCCTGTAGTAATCGCTATAATGTAATTTCATAACTGCACATAAATACTCAGGTATGTCAACCAAATGCATAACAATATGCCAGACCTTTATGTTAATATGTTATGAGCTGCTTTGGACTGTTAGTGTGTTGTATTTTAAGATTTCCTCTATTTACTGCAATAATGGAAAGAAAATCACGCCCAAATGGATTTTACACAATTATTTCCTGGCATTCTAGGTCCTGATTTGCAGATTAGAACAGGATTAAACTGAGCGAGGGCTGAGTCTGAGCCTGGCTAAAACAAACTGAAGGTGAACTGAGAAGTCAATAGTGGTCAAAAGAAGGACATTTTCTGTGGTGAATGCAAAGTGTGCGAAATATTCGGGGGTCTGAGACCCTTTGATTGACCCCCTGACCACCAAAAGCCTCAACAGCAAATGATAGAGTGAGAGTGTGTGTGAGAGTGTGAGAATGTGAGAGTGTGAAAGTGTGTGCGGCTGCAGGGAGAGGCAGGAGAGCAGATTTACCGTGGCCTGCCTGTAGAATGTAGTGTGAGGTTCACACACATACACACACACACAGAAAGAGAGAGAGAGAGAGAGAGAGTCAGAGAGAGGTAGAGAAGGAGAGAGAGAGAGAGAGAGAGAGTCAGAGAGAGGTAGAGAGGGAGAGAGAGAGAGAGAGAGAGTCAGAGAGAGGTAGAGAGAGAGAGAGAGAGAGAGAGAGAGAGAGAGAGACGGATGGATGGAAAGATGGAGGGATGAGAAAGGAGTGCATACTTGGCCCGTAGAACAGGGTCCACTCCGACTGTGGGCTCGTCGAGGATGAGGAGCTGAGGGTTCTGCAGGAGAGCAGCACCGAGAGAGACGCGCCGCCGCTGACCCCCACTGCACACAAACAACAAACAGTTACTACATCAAAAACACACAGCCGTCAATCAGACCATCAACCAGACAGACATCAATCAGATATACATCAACCAGACAGCCATCAATCAGATATACATCAACCAGACAGACATCAATCAGATATACATCAACCAGACAGACATCAATCAGATATACATCAACCAGACAGACATCAATCATATATACATCAACCAGACAGACATCAATCATATATACATCAACCAGACAGCCGTCAATCAGACAGCCATCAACCAGACAGCCATCAATCAGATATACATCAACCAGACAGCCATCAATCAGATATACATCAATCAGACAGACATCAATCAGACAGACATCAATCAGATATACATCAACCAGACAGACATCAGTCAGACAGACATCAGTCAGACAGACATAAATCAGACGGACATCAATCAGACGGACATCAATCAGACGGACATCAATCAGAAAGACAAAATACAGCTGATTCTGATATATCAGTCAAAAAAGAGGTAATGATAATACAACTAAAGAACTAATTATCGACTAAAGTACAGCCAAAAATAACCAAGTATCAACTAAAAAACAACCAAATATCAACCAATTACCAACCGGTTACAGCCAAAAACAACCAACCATCAACAAAGACATACTAAGAGAAGCAATAATCAACTAAAAACAACTTGTTGTTAATCATTAACCAATAATAACCACCTGCTGACTAAACCCATGGTATAATATAAACACAATACAGAAATGTTCAACAAAGCATGGCAAAGCACGGACTGTGGACCGAACCCACTCAGAGTCAGAGCGGGGGTGGGGTGGGGGGGGGGGTGCACCGTGTTTGGCCTGTTCGAAGTGGAGTTGGGGGAATAAAGAACAGAATCCGGACAGGCGAGGCGGCTGCATCACCTCATACCTCACATTCCTCACAAACACCTGAGTAACAGACACACACCGCGCCCGACAGGAGGCTGGAGCACAGGCTACAGAGGCCTGTTGTCTACAGGATTCCGGATTCTCCCAGATTCACACACACTCCTCCTCCTGTTCAGTGTCTGGAATCGGACGGTAATTGTTTGTTTTTGTTCGCATTAAAGGAAAAGAAACCAATTTAAATTGGTCTAATGGGTTAAACGCAGAGAAAGAACTTTATACTGTTCACACTGTGTGCTATGCTGTGTTCACGCGTGACTATAGGGGGCCACTTTACTTTACTTTACTTTCTAAACCACACTAAACACAGCCACCACATCATCTGAGGTCTCACACAACCAGTTACTGTCACACCTTTTAGTCCAGGAAAAGGAAAAAAATAAAGTGAAGAATCATCATGTTGGCAGATTCTTCTTTAAAAATGCATTACATAAGCAAGTCATAATGTCATAATTATGCACTACCAGTCAAAGGTATTGGCACACACTGAGATTTTCTACATTTACTTGTTACTCACTTAATATTTACTAAAAATACAAACAAATACAGTATTCTTTACAAACAAATACATTTACTCTGTTCACCATTGAAGTTACTGACCTATAATAGCAGCCAATATAATTATAATTATAATGAGGATCTCCAGCTATGTTCAGATATTTAAGGAGCTATTAAGTGCTGAAACAGTAACGAGTGCATTTAAAGTTAAAGGACAGTCTAGAATTTGACTC
>JBBJLS010070868.1:0-11545 GCA_037577275.1 Bryconaethiops microstoma | reverse complement strand
GTGGTGGTGCTGAAGGTAGGATTCAAACCCATGACCTCTTGGTCCAGAGGCAAGTACCCTACCACTAGGCCACCACCTTCCCACCACATGCAAGTCATTGAATCGCCTGTCAGTACTAAGTGAAGATCACTGGACTTGTCAGTAAAGGTGACTGGACTTGTAGTATCATCTTGAGCATGTTCCTGATCAAGCTCGTCGGTGATTAAACATAACTTTGAGCCAGTAGCACCTCTCCAGTGATCAGTACCAAAGCTGCTTCAGTGATCCTTGCCTTCAGTGAAAGAAAATGCAACCTTTCAGATTTCACCAGAACCGAATACCTGTCAGATTTCCACGCTGCCTCTCATTTTCATACCATGCAACAGACCTTAATCGTATGTCATTCAGATACATACTTGTAAGGGGGTGAGACCTCATCAAAGACAGATGCGGAAGCTGAATAGTGTCTCGTTACCCATTCTGACTGCACGGCAAGATCATCCTGTTATTATGTGTTTTTTGGAGAGGGAGAGAGGCTCATATGTCTAATTGCTTCCACCATGCAACTCAGCTCTGGGTTACCTAATAAAACTGTCACATCAAACGCAGTTACAGATGTAAGTGCAACAGAACTTGTGTTGCTAACAACTACCAGACAACACAGCCTAGCTTGGATTGTTGCTGGAAGCCAAAGGAAGAACCTACTGCCTTCCGAGTGCAGCTACTCATGTCCTTTTACCGTGGAGAAGGAGAATAAACCCATGACCTTTGTGTAAGGCACAACTATTGTCAGTACAGGCAGGGCAATCACACTGGGGACTGTATCATGATGAGGTATGACAACCAGCCACCCCCAACTGGACCTCTTTTCACCATTCATGTAATTTCAGGCCCATGACTCATGCACAGCTATGGTAACTCAGTAGTATACTTCAACCATTAGCCTACCACTGGCACATCAACTTGGTTTAGACCAGTGCAAAAACAAGTAATCAAGCAAATTACACAAACAGTCATGCATGGTCTGAGACCACATAAACAAGTCTCTTTGAGGTGACTTGACACAATGTGTGGCACGTGTGTGATGATAACTGCTAACTTGTTAGCTTCATTAGCCTCTCAGTTCAAATAAGTAAACCGGCTATTTCTTAGCTTAATGACTAAGAAATCAAATTGCTTTTAAATGTACTCAAGTATCAAAGGTAAAGGTATTTCAAGATATTCCAAGAAGAAATGTCTCTTTTTTCTCTTCATTTTTCCCATTTAAACCTCTGAAACATAGGGTACCTGTTTAGAAAAATACCGCACACAACACTACATCATTTTTTGAGTTGCCTGGCCCTAGTTGCGGTTACTAAGCAACAATTAGACGATCAGTATTTAGGGGAGGAATTTAGAACAAGTGTGTAATGATAAATGATAAATGATTCATGTATTATTATTCACAGTTTCCTGAAGTCTCAAAACAAGGACATGTACTTCGTTATTGTCCACCAGAGTTAGTGACTACATTCATAGCAGGGGTAAACTGTGAGAATTTGATTTTCAGGGAAACTATTCCTATACATATAATGTTATATAGAAAAAATAGGATTATTATATATAGGGTCAATATATTATTGTACACAGGAATTTTTTCTGTATACGTTTGTGTTAGAGATCATGTAGATTTTCACATCACACATGTCTGATAGATTCTTGGTTATGTGAAAAATGGTATTGGTAGTTAGTGTTCTCCTCCAAGCATGTTGAGTTGTCCAGTGATGCCGCATTAACAGCAGTTCAGAATCAGAATCAGAATCAGGAAACTTCATTGCTTATGCTTGTGCACAGACACACATAGACACAAAGACCAGAACAATATAATATATTGTATAAAATAAAAGTCAAAGTAAAACTCTCCAGAAATACTCAGACAATGCTTTATAGACTAAATGCTGTGGTCAGTAAGAGAGGCAGATATAAATACTATAGATAAATAAATAAAATTACTTCTGAAGTAGTTCACTAGTAACACAAATGGTTTGGAGTTGCACTCTATACCAAGTCTGTTATTACACATAATGGTACACATGATAATACTATTGCCAGAGTAGAGAAATGATGTTAGCCTCCTTACAATTTGCCTTGGTTACCTCATGATAAGGGGAATCCCAGCTAGTGGGTGGAATTAGACACGACAAAACTGGGGAGAAAATTGATCGAAATGCAAAGAAAAGAAGTTAAAGTCTATACTGTACAGGCTGCTCTTTTGCACTCACACACAAGTTGCAAAAGAAAATCTCTACTTGAACAAGTGCCATCACAGACTGTGAGTGAAGATCATATGACCTGCGCCGTCAAATCATTTGCCAGACAGGACATGGTCTAAAAAGGCCTGTTTTGCTGCAGCAGTCCATAATGGTAGATGCCAAAGCTAGATATGGAAACCCACTTGGATCACATGTTAAGTCTGTTTACACTGTAAAGATATGCATTCTCCATGGAAAAATATGGTCTTGTGGCAAGCATGAGGTCAGAAAGAATATGTTTACAAGCAAAAATGACCTTCATATTTAATGTCTTGTGAAAAACCCTGGATTTCTTAGTCCTGTGTTTACCATGCAAGCAACTTTAGGAGTAAATTTAGTGTCCAATTGAAGTGACTAAAATCTATTACAGATTTCCCACCTGTGGGATTAATAAAGGATCTTACATCAACATAGTTTTGTCTATCAGTTCATTTACTCTTGATAATATATTGTAGTCATGTGAAAATGATGCTACATTTAAATCTAGAAGTTTCAATACACCTCTTTGGCCCTCGTGTGTTTTTTAGCCATAGCACAATAGCGCTGGCTCTGACTGAGCACGCTCAGAAGGAGCAGCTGTTCATGTGGGCCTCTCCGATCCTTCTCCAGCCATGCACTGTATTACATAACATTACTGAGAGTGATTGATGGGCAGCTCAGCTTACACTGCTCCACTGCCAATTTCTCCCTCACCCTCACTTTTTCGCTCTCACTTTCTCTCTACACTCTTACACTTTCTCTGACACTCTCTTTGAAAAAGAGATAAACAGACTCTCTGTCTATTTTTCTCCCTTTTTTTCTCTCACTTTCTCTCTGCTCTCTCACACTTTCTCTGATGCACTTTGCTTACTCCTTTCTCCCTCTTGCTCTCATTCTCTTTATTCTTTCTGATTTTTTCTCTAATCTCTCACACACTCTCTAACACTGTCTTTGCTTGCTCTTTCTCTGCTCTCCTACTCTTTTTTCTTTGCTTGCTCTCTCTTTTTTTATTCTCTCTCAAACAATTTACTCTCATTTTGCTCATTTTACTATAATAATAATAATAATAATAATAATAATAATAATAATAATAATAATAATGTCAAGTAGTAATGATCAATTGAGTTCAGCAGTTTGTAGTGGCTTTATCGTTATTAGAGAAATGGTTACATTTGGTGTGAATCCTCACAAATTTCAGAAAGTCAAATTCACGTAATTGTTTACTTTCCCCACTCCATGAGAACGTGGTGCACTGCTGGCAGAGTCTCTGCTGTGGCCGGTCTGTACGGCCAGGCTATGTTCACTCAGTCTGTACTTTGTCAGCATGATTCTGTGTTTAAGTCACTGTGCTCAAACACTGCTCCAGTGTGTTTTAGGGCCAGATAAACTGCATCCCACCTGTGCGTGTGTGTGTTCCAGTGGGTGATTAAGTTTTGTTTTTAGTGTTGTAATTTGATTTATTTTAACTATGTGTATTTGGGACTGATGTGTAACAGTGATGGTGTGTGTTAGTGAATACAGCTGTGTGCATGGAACTCTATTTCTTGCTCATCTCACTCATAAGAGTGGGGGTCACTATTTTTTACATCATTATTAATAATCCGTTTTTGAATGTTTGGCACTTGAGGAAGTTGGGGATGTTTAAAGGAAACTTTTACATAATTTCAGCAGGACGTCCCACTGGTCCAACATTTGATTTGAGAGGGATGCCCATACATCGCTTCTATACAGGAGAAGTGGTTCTATAGTTGACTGAGGCCACATTTGAATTGGTATTTGAAAGAGAACTTGTGTGTCTCTAATGTGAAGCAGGGAACATTTCTCTGGGACCTGGATCTTGTTTGGAAAATGACAGTTTTGATTGTTCTGAGGTTTACTGCCAGGGACCAGGTCTGTTTTGGTCTTTTCAGGGCCCAAGTCTGGCAGTACTTCTCCAGCAGGTCTAGGATCTACTGTGGACCCTGTGGTCTGTAGGAAACAGCAGAACCAGGTCATCTGCAGGGAGAAGAAATTTAATCTTAGAGTCATGCAGAGCAAGACCAGGTGCTTCAGAGCGGTCTAGAGTGGTGCCAGTTCATTAATACTGATATTGAATGATGTTGGGCTTAAACAGCAGCCTTGTCTCACTCCAGGCTCCTTGGAAAAGAAAACTGACCTCCAGATGTCAGGGAAAACTTACACTCAGAATCAATAGTTTGAGCATAGCCAATTGTAAATAATTTATGTGTGTGCGATCCTTTCAAGATCCCATCAGGTCTGCTTGCTATTTTAGATTTTAGCGTACATTTATTGTTTTTGGGCTTCTGCTCAGTGATGCAGGAGTTCTAGAGGATTCTGGTTGTCTTTTATTACTGATTCATGATTACTGATACATTCAGTTTTCCAGTTGTATCGTTTTGTGTTGTATTGGTGTGTAGTTGTAATGTTCAGACTCTATAACTCCTCCTTCTGTCGCACATCCACACAATAATCTGTGCCATACCCTGATGCTACTTTGTTGTGCAATTTCGTATTGTGTTTAAATCGCAGTGACTATGTGCATTATCATCTTATTATTATGCACAATAGTCTTACCATGTGCAACATCATCCAGTTTTCTTACTGCGTCCTAAAGCATTATCATTATGTGCAGTATCTTATTTTGTAAAATAGTCTTGCCATGTGAAATATTACTACTTATGTAAATATTACTTATATACTACTGATCTCTATTACGTGCAGTAACATCCTAATCACCATTTGTGTTGCAAGCAGTTCACTTAACTATAAGTTTTTATTGGATTCCTTTAGACTTTATATTTTATATTGTTCTTGTCTCTGTGTCTCTGTGTGATTATGCAGTTATAAAATAAGCAGTTTCCTTGGGGATCAATAAAGTTTTCAGATACTGATACTTGTTTGAAAATGTTTCATCCATATGTCCCCGTTTCCAGTGGTCAATTCCTTTGGACTAGATTTATTAGGAGTGTTGCAGTGATCCAGAAACTGTTTATTTTGATGGGCTTCTTAATCGTTGTCAGCTGTGTTTGCATGTGTTTTTTGATACTGAGTGTATGTTTGCAGAGTTTTAATGTCTCACAGCCCTGAAGGCGTTATTTTTGATTAGATCATTTTCTTAGTTCTTTTCCAATTTTCTTTGTCAAACCACTTATCGTCTGTTTTTGGTTTTATTTGCATGTTTACTATTTACATATTCCTAACTGTAAGATTGATACCTTCATTACTGTGAGTGTGTGTGACATCCAGAAAGGTGTCTAAAAGTGTTTGCACTTTTTGATTTCCTAGTGCTTTCCGGAACTCTTCTATTTTGGTCCATCTGTATGGTCTCCGGATGATGTACATCTTATTATGCTCTCTCTGTCTGTCTGTCTGTCTGTCTGTCTCTGTCTCTGTGTGTGTGTGTGTGTGTGTGTGTGTGTGTGTGTGTGTGTGTGTGTGTGTGTGTTTGTGTGTGTGTGTGTGTGTGTGTGTGTGTTAGCATACATTCCTTGACTTTGCTTCTTGTGGTGGTGGGGGCCTAGTGGGTAAGATACTTGGCTCTGGACCAAGAGGTCATGGGTTCAAATCCTACCTTCAGCACCACCACTGGGTTCCTGAGTAAGACCCTTAACTCCATGTTGCTCCAAAGAGACTGTCCCCTATAGTAAAGGGAATGGAAGTCACTTTTGGATAAAAGCATCTGCTAAATTCTGTAAATGTCTCTCCCTTTTGTTCCATTCGGCTTACCTTACTGTATTCAGACTACTCTTGATTCTACTCTTGCTCTTGGGTCTATTTTCATCAGAATCAGACATAAACTTGTGATTTATCCAACTCTAGTTGATTCCATGTCAGCGTCTACCTCTTCTGTTATTAGAGTGGGATGAATATTATGATAAAGTTTGTGGGGCAGTGAGTCAGAAGGTCCATTAACAGCAAGTTTCTTGAGGAATGATAATGTGATGTGATGAGTCTAAGGGACACATCCTTTATACTTTTGGCAAAAGTGCTCACAGTGTGTAGGTCAACATGGTCAAGGTGTTGAGGTGGTATGCCAGGCATAAGTTGGCCATTAAGGGACATCAATAAGAGATTTCTACATTTATCTTTTGGACGGTAGCAAGATAGAATTCTCTCTAGGGCAGGATGGTTGAGACTATGATCTTCGTAGAATGAAAGGCCTGTTTAAGTGTCTGAGCCATTCTCCTAGTCTTTCTTGAAAGTGAAAGTGATCATTCTGTCATACAGTAACACCACAGCAAACAGTGTGAACAGCACGATATTCTTCCTCTGCATTTAACCCATTCACCAAGTGAAGCAGTGGGCAGCCAGGAACACGGCGCCCAGGGAGCAGAGTGTGGGGATGGTACCTACCTCAGAGGTGCCACTAGTCTTAGGACTCGAACCCACGACTTCCTGATCGCAGAACGCCCTAACCACTAGGCTACCATCTGCCCCACAAAATAAGAAACGCTTCACGATTTTGCATCCTTGCACAGGGGCCATGCTAATCTTCTCTGTATCGTTCTAATTTTAGAATATGTGTGGGTGCAATGAGGAACCATACCTTTTCTAACCAGCTCCCAGAAACATCAACCACAGTTCATGCACAAAATGTACCTGGATCCTTTTTACTGCTATCTTGTTTTTTGCATTTATTCCAATGTTAATGTTTTTTTTGGTGCAGAAAGACACTCACTGCCGGGACAAATAGCTTTAAACCATTTTCACAGATGCAGATATGGAATTAAGACTTTTGCACAGCAAATATGTGTCACTTAGCTACTGCATGGACTCCTCTTCCTGGACCAGAAGCATTCAGGTTTTGAAATGTCTCCTCTTTTAAAATTGTGCCGTTTAAGTCGTCTTAGGAAGATGTTTTTAAACTATGTTTTTAAACATTAATCTTTATACAAAAAGCATGCAGTGAATGGTAGCACTGCTGCTTATGTAGGCTTTGACTGGCCCTGTTATATAAAAGTAGAGCGGAAAAAGACATGCAACCAAGAAAATATAGAGAAACTGTATCAATGATAATTTGTCACGGTATTAATTTGTTATAAATAGGGGGTTTGTAACGTTTGCTGCCCTCAGCAGTGGAACTTATTCATTCTGTACACTTTTCTGACCTTTTCATCTGGATCCAAAGCACAAGGAACCGAAATGGAAGACAGGATGTGTGTATGCGTGTGTGTTTATATATATATATATATATATATATGTATATATGTATATATATATATATATATACCTGATCAAAACTGATCAAACTGAACATTTAATCCTGCTTAAACTCAGTGCTGTCCTGCTCTGCCAGTTCTATTTTTCCCACCTCTTAACAAGTATTATATTATGTTATCATTTTGCCTCAGCGGGCTGTTATTATTAGCTACGGGGAGGCCTGGAGGACCAGCAGAAACGCAGGACCAACCTGTTCTTCATTATGCAAATAAATACACACAGGCTGGCCGAGACTTGCGACCCTGTCTTTAAACCAAACTAGCACTGGGGAATCAAAGATTACACAAAGATTTTTTGAATGGATTGAAAAGGACAACAAGCACACTGTAGTTTTTTTCCAGCCTGATGCCAGGGCCTTGTTGGAACATGCTCTGTATACACTGGCAATCTGTGAATTACATTCCAAAAAGTAAAGCTTTGAATCGTCGTTTACAGTATATTACATCAACACAGTTTTCCCTTTCCTTTATGGCTCTTGATTAGGGCAACAGTTGTGTTTAATCTTTTCTTTCATCAACAAGAACAAAGATATATTACAAAAATAGACACGGAATAAAGTACTCAGACACTACAGATGAGTAACATTAGTATTTTCTTGCCCATTGTTGCCAGTAACACTTTAGAGATGTCTATATGCAGCCATTTGCAGCTTTGCGGTTCAGTTTGTCCCATTCTTTCTGGCAAACTGTCTTTAGTTACCCAAGGTCATGAGGGTTCCTCTGATGGGCTCACAGTTTCAAAATCTTCAGTGTTCTTCTGGATTTAGGTTAGGAGATCTAGGCTATGCAAGCACATTCTTTTTCAGTCTTTTTGGCTGTATGATTGAGGTAGTTGTCAATACAGAAGTGGCCCCTCATGATGCTCCCACATTTGGGATCATATGTAAGACACATGGATGAATGAAGTAAATTCAGTGAATCACTTTTAACTGTGTAGGTTTATGCTAAGATAAACTTAAGATAAACTCACCATTACCACCATCACCAACAGCAGTGGTGTGGTTCTGTCATCAGTGGGCTGTCATCAGTGGACCACTATGAGCTCCTGCTGAATTATTAACACAGAGTTGTATTTTTTAGAGTATTTCCAGGTCTCGTAGTTATTCTTACAAGCAGGGGTCAATGCACAGGCAGCTTGTGGAGAACTAACACATGAACCAGTAAAATAAAACAAGGCTTCAAAACACCAGATAAAATATACAAAAACAAAGAAGACTTTGCTAGGAGTAAAATCACTTTGGTGTATATACAATACCATGCAAAAGGTGTATATACAATACTGTGCACATTTCTTTATATTTTGCTTTGAATCCCCTTGTTTATACAAAACTTTTTTATGCCTGTCAAACTGTATGCCGTCGGCGCATTGAGGAGATTAAATGAGAGAAATGGGCACAAATGTTTTATGCTTTATATAGTAAAACCTAAAGTCTGACTCTTTGTATTTTACGCTACACTTATATTTAAACAGTAGTTTAGAGTTAAATTTTCTATTCTCAGGCACTTGTTTTTGTACAGTGCTCTGCTATAGTGTAGTAGAGAGTCACTCTAAATGTAATCAGAGTTTAGATAGAGGTCAGCTGATTGTTCATGACACTGTGAAAAATATGTACAAAAAACAGCATACAAACAGTTATTCGCACAGTGGGAATGCTGTAAATTGGGACTGCACTATGTCTCTCAGCCCTCTGGTTGTGATTTGCTAAAGTCATTATGGCATTAAAGCATGCTGTGGTGTTGGTTACAGGCTTTCCTGGAAAGAGCCGGCTCGGCTCGAACACTGTGAAAGTGGAGAGGAATCGCAGAAAGGCAGATCCCGCTCATGAAAGAGGAACATTAAGCAGGACATGAAAGATGATGACAGCCTCTGGAGGCCACATATGTGAATCCATCCGCCTATTACATAAGTTCTCTTTTATAGCCATTGTACCACGCGCAAGAAGTATCGGCATAAATATGTCAAAAACAAATTTTG
This sequence comes from Bryconaethiops microstoma, assembly GCA_037577275.1. Taxonomy (NCBI): domain Eukaryota; kingdom Metazoa; phylum Chordata; class Actinopteri; order Characiformes; family Alestidae; genus Bryconaethiops; species Bryconaethiops microstoma. Next base: position 2,102 of record JBBJLS010070868.1, on the reverse strand, counting down.
ACCTATCAAAATGTGTCAAAAGTTTGCTTCAAAAGGCAAATATCTCAAGAAATTCTTGCCTAAATCTTTAATCAATTGCCTCAAATCATGTTGAGTGGTTATTTAATCTCAAATATAGTTATAAATAAAAATAGACAAATGTGTGAAAAATTCAGTCCTCAAGACACATGCTACTCAGAGACGGCTAGTGTACTTGGGCTAAAATGGCTATGACCTCCTTCTCTTTCAAAAAACTACTGAAGAGTAAAGAATAATATTCTAAGATGGGGCTAATTTATATCTAGCCCAAACTGTAGATTTACACAGCCTTTTAATATATCTGTGATTCTGTCAAACATCTTATGATGTATTATACATATTTGAAACATCCCCTAATTTTTTTTAAGCACACAAGAGAGCTGCCTCTTGATAATGTTGACTGGACACTAAAGGGTGATCCTGAGTGAGCCAAAAATAAATGGGATCATATAGGACTTTTGTTAAAATTGCAAATGATAAAATAACAGAACATCATAGAGTATTTTGACCATGCTGAGCTGTTCAGCTCCAGTTACAGGACTTTCTAACAATAACTTGTTTATATTCAGGATGTCAGTGAGCACCCACAACTCACCAACCAGTCCTTTCTAAGCAGTCTGAATGCTAGTGCTTTCCTGCTCTAAATGTGTGTGCTTTAGAAAAAGAGAAATACGCTCAGTTTTCAGGATTTTCATGCAGGGTTTTTAAGTTCCTGCATGAAAGAGTAAGAAATTGTTATTATCATTTGTTTTAGCCATTTAGCTTAATTTTGTTGTATTAAGGTAAGGCCTTGCTTGCAGACACCTTCTTCTGTCTTCTGTAAAAAAAAACAAAACTTATACTTAACTGCAATGATGCTTGTTTCTACAGTATTAGTGCCCTTGAGAGAGGCAGGCTGTGGCGATATAGCAGCTGTACAAAGTCATTTTAAAGCTCATAACTTTTTTAATGCTTATAGCTGCTTGATATTTTGAGATTGCTGTTTTACAGAGACTTTCAGTGTTGATTAGACTTTTGTTTTTTTGGTTTGGTGGACTTTTGGTTTGGTGTTCTATTCACACTGTAGCAGATCAAAACATACAGGGTAATTGTTCACTTGTACTAAGGCTGTTAGGTAATGGTACACACAAACGTTTAAACATTTCATTTTATTGTTTTGCTGCTGTAGGGGCTCTTAAATGTGATGCTGCAGTGAACGAACTATTGATAGGTGTTTTTTATTTTATCCCAGTATGAGCATGATTTACCGCTGCTACTACTGTTTTAGCTATTGTACTTGTGAGGAACCACATAAGTCTGTATGAGAATGACTTAACAACTCAACACTGAGACAATCTGCTGCTACAGTTCCTTTTAAAACCTGGATACAGTTGTATGATGATTTAGGCAGTTTGCATGAAGCTAACTGTTGACAGTACTTAGCTACTTAGCGTAGTTAGCTTTGTATCTTCAGTACAGAACTAAAGAAGCAAACTTTAAACACCAGATGTGGCTTTATGAATTGGCCAGGAAGGGGTACAGGGAAAAATAAACACTTGTACATTTGTTAAAATCGTGTACATGTGCTTGAAAGTTGTGTGCAAGTGCAAGTAAAACTGCTTGGAGACCCTGGAAATGGTCTTAAGCACTGGCCCTGTTTTTCAAGGGTTGTGTACATTTTTATTGTATAGAATCCACAGCCTGGAGTTCTTATTCGTTAGAAGTGACCCTGTAACGTGGCCAAACCTACAGTGGTGGACAACAAAATTACACCATAATGTGGTCGAGTTTGAGTCCAAAAGCAGCTAATACTGGCTCTCTCTCCATTCAACATCTGGCCTCTATCATAGGCTTATGCTACTCATGTGGTAGTGTTTACAACCCAACCCCTCCTCCATCTTCTTCTTGTCTCTCTCCTTCTCTCTCTCACTTTCTCTCGCCCTCTTCTCTTAATCTCTTCTCCTTCCTGTCTCTCTGCTCCTCCTTTTTCTCTTTTTCATTCTCTTCTCTTTCTCTTTCTTTACTTTTCTTCTCTTCACTCTTTCTCTCTCTCTCTCTCTCTCTCTCTCTCTCTCTCTCTCTCTCTCTCTCTCTCTCTCTCTCTC
>JBBJLS010070867.1:0-11547 GCA_037577275.1 Bryconaethiops microstoma | reverse complement strand
GCAGCTTCACTTCTGATTCAGTTTCTGATGGATGAAACAGAGTCTCTCTCACACACACACACACACACACACACACACACACTCTGCTCTTAGCATCACCGTTTTAATAGTTGCAATTGTAAAATAATGTAAGTGCTGTGTAGTTTAACATTTCCAAGGTACAATATATTATGTATATGTATTATTTTTAAATAATTTTAAATGATTATTTTTTTAAATGGTTTTCTTTGAAATTTTGGATCAAGTGTGTTCAATAGTGTATAAAACAATAGTGACCTGCACCTTTTACACAGACACACTCCACACACACATTACAAAAGCAATGACCAGGGAAATAATGATGCTGTCTCTTATTTTTTTCCCATGGCTGTAGGCACCTGGGCATTGGTATGATAGGGAGAGGAAGAGGGGGTGAGCAGGGAGAGCGTCTCTCTTCTTTTGATTGAGTTTAGGATTAATTGATGGTTTCGCCAACAGAGGATAAACTTGAATTAGGCTGGAAATGTTTGCACGTCAGCATAGTAACCGAACTCCCCCCCCCCACACACAAGCCCCCCCCCCCAGCCATTCGCTACTCTGACAATGTAATGAAGCAAATATAGTAAGTATAAAATGCTTTAAATGATTTTCAGTTCTGTTGATAGCCTGCCTCAGCTTCTTGTCATTTGTCCAAAAAGTCCAAACCATCCAAAAAAGTGTTTCGTTCAGCAGACGGACTGAACCGTGGTTCAGTTTGATTCGGAGCGCCTCTTTTGTTCGGACCAAGTTCCGATCCTTTGGTCTGGGCCGTGATCCGAAGCACCTTTCAGACCTGCTATTTTGATAAAGACCGAACTGAGAAGTCCGTTCCAGATGTTGTAGGTTTGAAAGCACACATGGACTAAGGGTTCCCAACCTCTTGCAGTTCGTATCCTCCAAAACTGACCACCAACGTTTCCACAGCCCACAACACACGACTGAGCGATTATTCAAAATGCACACAAATATAACACAGTTACCAGTGTAGTGTACTGAGTTTTATTTGACCTTATTGTAACATTTTGTGTTTGTATCCATTTATCTATGATGGACGAATTCTGTTTAATCAAAAACAGAAACATTTACACTGACTTTTCTTTTTCAGAGTGCGTTGCAATTGGCCAAACAAGTCAAACTCAACCACATGCGGTATTTTAGCAAATAATAATCAGAACAATAGTATTTGTTATATGTTTAATTGGCAGGCTATAAACAGACTGTTGTACGGCGTATCAACCGAAGTGAAAATCGTGTTTGTTATATGTCTGTTAGTAGTACAACCACAGCCCTCTGGTTTAAAACTCAATGTATCACAGAACATATCCACAATGTGTAAGTGTCAGTATCGGGCTGCATTAGTTTGAAACTCTAAACATTTCACAATTTTTGTTCAGAAATACACATGAAAAGTGAATGTTCACTTTCTTTTTTCTCCTCTCAGAACTACAAGTCAACAGAGAAAACGTAAGTAAACGTACAACCATCAGGTGTTTTTTTTTTTTGTTGTTTTTTTTTTTCCAGTATTAGAGAACGTTAGACTATAAAAGGTTTGGCAGTAGTGGTGGCCTCTGGTTGTGGTTGCAGTACTACAAATCGTACAAGAACAACAGAAGTACTGACTGTTCGCAATGTGAATTATACAGAGATGGGTTGTACATGTTCTTAAATTGTCAGAGTTCATCACAAACCAAAGCATCCAGAGAAGACTTCAGGAGCTCTGATCGATGTTGCCAAACACATTTCCAACCTGAAGTTCAGAGTGTGGGAGAAGATGCAGGGGATCCTCCAGTACAGTAAGTTTGAGTGTTTCTCTCAAGACTGGTCTCTCAGACACAGTCTGCTTCTGGACTAGAGAGAAGTTTAAACATCATGGGTTTGGGATATGACTGTGTGAAACAAAAGACCTGAACAGTAAAGGGCCATTTCAGCAAATACTGGATTTTATAAGGAGATTAAAGCTTGCATTTTTAAATGTGTAATACAGGCTGATTCACAAATAATAGTATTAAATATGTGTTACTTACTGCCTGCCTTGGCAGTGGGCGTGTCTGCGTACCTCTATGCAAATTAAAGTGTAACTTTGTAGTCATCCGAATATTTAGATATAAGTAATTATTCTGAGAAGATAAAAATAATAGTAATAATTTATACTTTAGTAGTAATAGTAATAATAGTATACTTTAATATGTAAAAAATGAAAAGTCGAGAGTTTTGCAATCGTTTAAAAAAGGAAACTATCAAGTTGTAATTTAGAGGGGAAAAAAAAAGACCCTCTGTTGAATTTTGTAACTTGTTCCCCAAGTATCAGGAAGTTCCCTTTTTTTTTTTTTCTCCTTTCATGAAATTGAGGATAATTTCAACACGGTGGGCATTCACATGTTTTTTCCAGCTGAAAATGAATAAATATGTTTGGGAAAACACTATTTTCTCTGTCTCTGAGCACAATGGCAGACAAATTATTACTAAATAGCCCAGTTGGTATTTATTTATGATCATAATCTCCTCCCAGTATTTCATGCTTTGAGAAGAAACTCCTACAAACGCACATGCGTCACACTCTGCCTTGTTTTCCTCAGTGCCGTGTGTTTGTCAGCTCGTCCGTAGTCCTGCCCCTTATCAGTGTATTCATCTGGGTCTAGTCCATGTCTCCACTGCTCTCCCAGGTGTTTCCTAGTTGGACCCAGTATATACAGCCAGGAAAAAAATAAGAGACTTTTCCCTTTTTTCTGTTCACTGTTTGTACAGTTTGCTCCTGCGGGGTGTGTGTGTGTGTGTGTGTGTGTGTGTGTGTGTGTGTGTGTGTGTGTGTGTAAAATACACAGGTTGCTATTCTTTTCTCAACTATTGCAGTGTGTGTAAAAATAAGAAGCGCCTCCATATTTGTTGTGAGTGCAGTAGTGTGTGTGTGTGAGAGAGAGTTTGTGTGTGTGTGAGAGAGCGTGTGTGAGTGCAGTAGTGTGTGTGTGTGTGTGTGTGAGAGAGCAGTAGTGTGTAGAGCAGCTTTTCTATGGTCTGTATTCCAGCAGCTTCAGTTTCTGATGGATGCAGTTGATTGTTCTGATTGTTGCAGTTGTTAAATTATGTAAGAGTGTAGTTTAACATTTCCAAGGTATAATAAATTATATATGTATATATATTATTAATTTTGACTCAAGTGTTGGTCAATAGAGTGTAAAACAATAGTGACGTGCACATTTTACACAGACACACTCCACACAGTACAAAAGCAATAACCAGAAAAAAAATGATGTGGTCTCTTTTTTTGCCCGTGGCTGTATCTCCCTGCCTGTGTGTTGGTTCTTGTCGATGATTCGTAATCCTTCCCATGTCCTTGGATTATTGTACTGCTGTTTGCTGCCTGTTCTTTGTACGTCTGCTATAATAACATCCGCATGTGTTTTCATTTGTGTCCTCTCTCATCCTCCCACGCTCCAGAATGTTAAAATATGCAGTGAAGAAAGAGGCTCTAGATCAGGGGTGTCAAGCTCCGGTCCTGGACGTTCGGTGTCCAGCACAGTTTGTATGGTTCTCCTCCTCAAACACATTCACTAAACCTGACAAGTAACTGGTGAGGTGAACCAGGAGATTCTGAGCAGGGAAATCACCAAAACATGCTGGACCACGACCCTCCAGGACTGGAGTTCCTGCTCTAGATGGTTGAGTTCTGCTGCTCTGGTTGCTTTTGGCAGCTCATTCCCACCAGTGGGGAACCATGAATGAGACCAGTCTGGAGTGGGTTTTGAGAAGCCATGGGTAGCCACTGTAGGTCAATTAGCAGTGGGATGATGTGTTGATTCAACTGATAAACTATTGTGGGGGGGTTTGTATTCTCTCCTCAGCCCCTGTTACTCTGGACCCCAACTCTGCACATCCACACCTCCACCTGTCTGACGACCTCGATACTCTAGAACACAGTCAACAGAGATCATCACTTCCAGACAACCCAGAGAGATTTGATACTTTCACCTGTGTCCTGGGTTCTGAGGGTTTTACCTCAGGCATACACTGCTGGGACGTCCAGGTTGGAGAAAACGAGAACTGGGAGCTGGGTGTGATCAGAGGGTCTGTCCCAAGAAAGGGATTTTCGTTCTTGAGTACGACATTTAGCCTCTGCTACCACTACAGCACCGATATTTATGTGATACACTGCCCAGGACAGCCAGATCACTCCATCACTCTTAAGGAGAAACTGCGCAGGGTGCGAGTGCAGCTGGACTGGAACAGGGGCGAAGTGACATTCACTGATCTTGTTACCAACACACGCCTGCACACTATAACACACACTTTTACTCAGAGAGTCTTTCCATTTTTCAGCAATAAGAGTTTGCTGTGGCCAATGAGGATCGTACCCATGAAAGCATCAGTACAGTTGGAACAACGAAATTAATTTGTAATGCTGTAATGTAAAAAAAAAAAAGTAAAAATTGCTTGAGTGAAATGAATAAAGGGTGTGGTTCTAAAAAGAACGTGCAGTTACATGCTTGTGCATACATGTCCATCTGTCCATCCATCACTCTCTCCGTTCATTCTTTGAGCTGATAGGTCAAAGAAACATTCTGGACAGGTTATCCGCTTATTGTTAACATCACTTGGGTTCAACAGAAAGAGGAAAAGTGCCTAGTGGCCTAGTGGAAAGTGTATCAGGGGGAAATGAGTAAAGTTCTTCACTATTTTTCCAACTGATGGGATGAAATAAAGTGACTGAAGAGGACGTTGTGCTGGCTGGACTCCAGCGTCCTCCTGTGAACCATAATTGCAATAATGTAATTCATACCTTTATTTACCTTTAAAAAAAAAAATGCCCCAAGACTATTTTCATAGACTGAACAATGACTTTAATTCCACATGGTGTGCACTAACTGTAAACTTAAATATGTGCAAATGACATGTACAGATGTGCACAAAGTGCACATCAAAGGTTACCCATGATTAAATTTCTAACAAAATTAGAGGTCACACCGTGCATGTATGTACGTCACATGACTATTCGAAAAACACAAAAATGTTAATTCACTGTCTGCTTTTCCTTTGACTTTTTAAAGTGCAGTTTAAAAAGAGAAGGTGTCTGTTTCTGCGTTATCCGAACAAACGTAATTGCTCCAGTTATGGTAATACTTATTTTTTTGCATTGCAGGAGTGAAATTTGAATTTGGCTCCGCTGTGAATTTGTGGCACCCAGTCAAACTGTAAATCCTGGTTCTGCCTCTGGAATGGAGCTGAATGGTCCAAAAAACGTTGTTCCACTACACAGAACACAAACACACATCACATTACATACAGAACATAACCAGAAAAGCCAGAAAAAGAGAACCTTCCTCAGAAGTGATTCGTAGTCACTAGTAACGTATGACAGCCAACCTGATTTAACTCGATAAGGTGTAAACTGTCGCCATCTAGTGGACGGTCCGTACAATTTCGTGAAAAGCTCCTCCTCGAAATCCCTCTTCCATCACTCTGTTGTTGCAGGAAGTATGTTGTTGTTTTTCTTTGCAGATCCATTTAGATGGAATCGGGAGGAAAAAAACAATGGCTTTATACTTTTGCTTGTATAAAAGTATATTTTGTTTTGTTTGTACTCAAATGTCTAGGAGGACATGGTAGGGCATGTTTTTCAGCTTCTGATTTTCATTCGAGTTACTATTTTCATTTTGAACTTGCTGGACTGAAGAAGCCATTACAGACGATCATCACAGCAGCAGTTAGAGAAAATGGCTGCTAGAGACCCTCTTTCAGAAGAAGATCTTTCATGTCCGGTGTGCTGTGACATCTTCAGGGATCCTGTTCTACTGTCGTGTAGCCACAGTGTGTGTAAAACCTGTCTACTGCAGTTCTGGAAGACTAAGAGATCTCGAGAATGTCCAATATGTAGAAGAAAATGCACCTCAAAGTCTGAGCCTCCCCGTAACCTTGCTCTGAAGAACCTGTGTGAGTCTTTCCTGGAGAGCAGGAGTCTGAGGTCTTCAGAAGGGTCTGAGGTGCTCTGCAGTCTGCACAATGAGAAACTCAAACTCTTCTGTTTGGACGATCAACAGCCTATGTGTGTGGTGTGCCAGGTGTCACAAAACCATAAAAACCACAGCTGCTGCCCAGCAGATGAAGCTGTACAAGGTTTTAAGGTAGGAAGCTCATTCTGCTGATTTATGAAGCTCAGCAACTGAGCACACATTGAAAACAGAATTTGCTGGAGGGAGGATCCAGTCATGGGATGGTTAGTCTGTCCTGTTATACAACTTGAGTTGAATCATAGAGGAAAGGATGTGGCTGAAGGGCAAAGGAAACACAGTGAAAAAGACCTTTGGAATGTATGTTTTTATATGTCAACACTAACTAGCACACTGCGCTTTACAGCACATGGTCTATTCTGTACATTTGCACACTTCAGATCTTGTTTACGCTTGTGAATGTTTGTTTACGCATGTGATGTTTTTTTGAATATATTTTTTTCTACATGTTTTTATTATTTAGTTTTCGCTTTAAATATTCCTCTTTAATTTATTGTAGGGCGTTTCAGGGGCCCATGTCATTACACGTTGTACTTTAGGGCTGAAACGATTATTCGAGTAATCGAGGCTTTGTTTAATTTATGACACCAAAGTCCATCAGTTTAAAATTTCTCTGCTCTTGTAGACGACTGCGCAGCTCCGGTCTCGTTGTTTCACACGGACTGGAGTAAGAGGGCGCGTTTATTTTGCTCTGTATGGAAATGGTGGAAAATGAAGATCCCGGTGTGAGTAAAAGGCAGAAAATGTCTAAAGTGTGGGACCATTTTACGCTGCGTGAGGCGGACGACGTAGTGCAGTGTATACACTGTGAAACGGACCTGACCTACCACAACAGTACATTATAGGCCGTGTTATGAGTCGATAGTGACGAGGCATGATAAGTAGCAAGAGGACCTAGGCTAGAGTTTGAAGTGCCAGTGTGCTTGCCCCGCGGAGCAATGCCGGAGAAAGTTCGAGTTCTGTCGCGCCGGTTATCCACGGAGGAGAGCTTCGGGACCGGTCACGTTCGATAGGTCTCGGGGAGCTGAAGCTTCCTGTAAATCTTCGCGGCGGTCGGTGTTTCCCCGGCTGAGCTACGGGGCAAAATGTTCCGTGACAGCCAGCTCTAAACTTGGCAGCGCATTTGAACACACCACAGCACACAGTGTGAACAGCACGAAAGTCTTCCTTTGTATTTAAACCCATTCACCAAGTGAAGCAGCAGGAACACGGCGCCCGGGGAGCAGTGTGTAGGGACGGTACCTTGCTCAAGGGTACCTTAGAGGTGTCGCTAGCAGTCTTGGGATTCAAACCCCTGACTTTCTGATCGCAGGGCGAACGCCCTGACCACTAGGTGTCACTGCTGTGTAACCTGAATAGATGAGTCTTCAGGAGGTTTTTTGAAGACAGTGAGGAATTCTGCTACTCTGGTCGGCCTTGGCAGCTCGTTCTACCAGTGGGGAACCTCAAATGAGACCAGTCTGGACTGAGTTTGCCTTGTGTGATGGGAGGGCAGAGCCAGATGATGTTCCTTGGAGGACAACGAGTAGGAACATAAGCAGGGATTGACATAAGTGGTACGCAAGCAAGAATTGGCGTATGTGGTACGCAAATGCGCAGCAGTTTTCAGTCTCACAGCGCAAATGCGTACGTAATTTGAGTAACTTCACACTGGATCTCTAAGTACCACCACTCAGGAAAGGAAAACCCTAAAAAGAAAAATAATAATAACGTTTTAAAATAGGGTTCCAGTCTGCGGAGCCTCGCTTCTGCAGTAATCAAACTTCTGTCAGTAGTGGTGGGCGGATCGATCCAAATATCGATACCAACGTTGGTATTGATATTGATCGATACCAGTGTAATGAGATCGATACTTTAGTGCCGATACTTTGATGATGCAATGTACTTTGATGATGCAATGTCACGTGACTCAGTAGTGCATACACACGGAGCAGAGCGCGTGCACACACACACACACACACACACACACACACACACACACACACACACACACACACACACACACACACTCACATCTCTCTCTGCGTCACTGAAATATTAACACCATCAGCTGCGTTTACTCTTTTATGAAGCCTTGCTGAAATATGGATGCACCAGCTCTGTCCGTCACCCTGAATCACCATGGTGACGGAACCCCGAAATCACCATGGCGACGGTAGGCCTGGGGGTGACTCCTGGTTGCAACATCAAAAGAGAAGTGGCTGCGTTTGTTCAGGAAGTTTATATGTATTTAAATACAGCGGGTCCTCGAGTTACGCCACAGATCCGTTCCTTCGACAGTGATGTAAGCCGAATTTCAGTGTAACTCAAAACACACCCTAGCCTCAGTCACTTACTGATCCTAACACAACTGTAACACAGCTACAGAAAAAGGAAAAGGAGAACTCCCTCACTCATACGCATTACTGCTTATTCTTCTATCGCGTGCAACCAAACTAGTTCACCCATGTAGTCCATAAGTAGGAGGCTAATGGTGTAAGCCGAGTGGGAGTGGGCGTCGTGAACTCGAAACATCGATGTCAAGACTGTTGCAACCCGAGGACCGCCTGTATATATGAATATATTTTGTATCAGATTTGCTGTACAATACAGTACACTGCAATATTACTTTTCACTGCTGAGACAGCATTCATTCTGTTATTTTGGCATTTATATTTGCAATAAAAATTTACCCAGGTAAGTAAAAGTCTCTGTTGCACAAAAAGCTACGTTGAAAGTTAAAGTGTATGACTGATTATTTGCTGCTTGTACGTCAAAATGGTCAGTTTCGCAGGTAGAACACCAGAAAGATGCTTCCAAATGGTCCTTTCAAGGTAGCAAGCTCATGTCGGCAAGCTAAATTAGTCAACAATTTAGGTAGTAAGGTAGAAAGGAAACCCCAAATGATTGATCCATTTGATAAGTTAACTAGCAAACTGGCTAGCTGGTGTGGCAGCTGGTGGCCTAGTGGTTAGGGAGTTGCCCCTGTGATCAGAAGGTCATGGGTTTGAATCGCAGGGCTGCTAGAGGCTCCACTGAGGTTCCCTTGAGCAAGGTATCGTCCCAACACACTGCTCCCCGGGCGCTGTGTTTCCTGGCTGCCCACTGCTTCACTTGGTGAATGGGTTAAATGCTGAGGAAGAATTTCGTGCTGTTCACACTGTGTGCTGTGGTGTGTTATGGACACTTTACTTAACTAGCAAACAGGCTAGCTAGCCCCAGATGGTCAGATTGACAGCTGTATTAAGCATCAATCTTAGAAACAAAGTAGCAAGGCTGCCCCAGATAGTACATTTGATTACTAAATTAGAGAGAATTTTAGGTAGTGAGCTTACGGAAGTCAGGTTTACCTCTCAATTAATGGTCAGTTTGATAGCTAAATAAGGTAGCAAACTTGCAAGCCACTCCCAAACAGTCCGCTTCATTACATAGTGGATGGTTATTTACATTTACATTTACGGCATTTAGCAGACGCTTTTATCCAAAGCGACTTCCATTCCATTCCCTAACTACAGGGGGCAGTCTCCCTGGAGCAACTGGGGGTTAAGGGTCTTGCTCAGGAACCCAGTGGTGGTGCTGAAGGTAGGATTCGAACCCATGGCCTCTTGATCCAGAGGCAAGTATTCTACCCACTAGGCACCACCACCCCCACCACCCCCACCACCCCATTTGGCAAAATTTGGAAAAATTTGGCAAACTAGCTATTTGGCCTCATCTGATTAACTCTTAGGTTGTGCAGCGAACTGACAAGCCTAGCCAAAATGATTAGTTTTACATCTAGGTTTGGAATCAAGATAGCTAGGGTCCCCTTTACATAGTCAGTTTGACAGTTAATCTGGTTTGCTGGTTCACTAAATAGAGCCAAATAGTCAGTTCAGCAGCTCAATTAGGTTGCTAGATTACTTACATAGCTCTGGAACTGACCTTCTGAATGTTCACACTTTTTAGCAGGAAATGCCTCCGTGATCAGAATAAGTGTCAGAAATTGGTAAATTCCATCTAGTCAAAGTGTGTATAAGAACTATTTCTGATAAGTTCTGCAACATCATTGGCTCTGTTATGTGGTTTACTGCTACAAAATGAGCACAGTCTCTGTGGAATACAGTACATGTGATTAGTATTGAGATTGACACATATGCTCATACAGGGGGTCCTCGAGTTACGACACAGATCTGTTCCTTCGACAGTGATGTAACATGAATTTTGGTGTTATTTGAAACACACCGTAGCTTCAGTCACTTACCGATCCTAACACAGTTCTAAACTCATAAAAACTCAACTAAGCTACAGAAAAAGGAAAAGGAAAACTACGTTACTGTGTATTCTTCCACCGCGTGCAACCAAACTTGTTCACCCACGTAGTCCATAAGTACAAGGCTCACGGTGTAAGCCGAGTGGGAGTGGGAGTGGGAGTGTGTGACATAAACTCGAAACTTCGTACGTCGAGACTGTTGTAACCCGAGGACCCTCTGTACTCATACATATTCTTGCACAAATACTGGCATTCTAGATTTTTATTTCTGTTTTATTTCTCTTCCCTCACCACCCTCTCCTCACTCTGCCCCGCTCTGTCCGTCACGTTTCCCCCAGGAGATGAGGATGAGGATGACACTGGAGAGGAGCGACTCCCATCCTGTTTTGATTATGTCATGCACTTTCTGACAGTTTTCTGGAAGGTTCTTTTTGCCTGCGTTCCTCCGACCGATTATTGGAACGGCTGGGCGTGTTTTACTATCTCCATCGTCATCATCGGCCTGCTCACGGCCGTCATCGGCGACCTGGCCAGCCACTTCGGCTGCACCATCGGCCTGAAGGACTCGGTCACTGCTGTAGTGTTTGTAGCCCTCGGCACGTCCGTACCAGGTGAGCAAATTTGTGTGTGTCCACTCAGCATAAACTCTATCATAGTTCCCAACTTTCTTCATCCATTCACATGTTTTCATCGACCAGAATCTGGTTAACAATGAATTAATTCTGTTTTTTTTACTCATATCAAGGTTAGTTAATATTTAAAACAACAGCAATACATGATTGGATTTGTCATTATAAGCTAACAAGTCCGTTTACATACTGCTTTAGGGCTGAGGCTTTAACATTAGCTAGATCATAGCCATTAAGTTAAATAGTTAGACTTAACAGCTTAAATAGAAAAGTGTATAAAAGTGCTATGTTCATTTATTTTCGTATAAATAATAATGCAAATTACTGGTATATAGTGTAAAATATGAACAACATACAGAAATGTGCAGTATATATATGTATATACTACTATATATACTGTATAGTAATATTTATAAATAGACTAATACTGCACAAAAACAAATGGATATGTGTGACTACTCCAAGGCATTCCAGTTTAATGTCAATATTAATGTAATTTCCACTTTAGTCTTAAGTGATACTTCAGCAAAAACACAATTCCCTTGACTGAACTTTCACTTTCAGCTTAATTACTGAATAAAAAACTTACTTCTCTCTTTTCTCTCTCTCTCTCTCTCTCTCTCTCTCTCACTCTCTCTCTCTCTCCCTCTCTCTCTCCCTCTCTCTC
>JBBJLS010070866.1:0-11548 GCA_037577275.1 Bryconaethiops microstoma | reverse complement strand
ATATGTATAAAATTACATTTCAATTACTGGGCCTCAGTTCTACAGTCATAGCTATAGGGTGTGTTTTATATACATTTTGTTAAAGTGACAATAAGCAATAAGTTAACACAAGTTAAAACCTTGTTTCTATGCAGAAATGTTTTTTTTTTTCAAATATTTATTTATTCATGATCTAAAAGCAATTGATAAAAGAGGCCCACTGTCTAACACACATGCACTCACACACAGCTAAATTTAGGACAGTTTAGGTCCCCTAAATGTTCAGAAAGCACTTCACTTCAACTAAATTATTGTGTTTTGTGTTTATCACAATAATTCCACATTAGAAATACATAATAACATCTGATGAAGACTTCCGGTACTTCCAGTACTTCCAGTGGTCCAGTAGTCCTAGTAGTCCCAGTGGTCTCAGTAGTCCTAGTAGTCCCAGTGGTCTCAGTAGTCCTAGTGTTCCCAGTGCTCCCAGTAGTCCAGTGGTCCCAGTGGTTCAATAGTCTTGGTCCTAGTAGTCTGAATAGTTCCAGTACTCCCAGTAGTTGTCCCAATACTCCCAGTACTACCAGTGACCCAGTAGTCCTAGTAGTCCCAGTGGTCCCAGTAGTCCTAGTAGTCCCAGTGGACCCAGTGCTCCCAACAGTCCAGTGGTCCCAGTCGTTCAGTAGTCTTAGTCCCAGTAGTCTGAGTAGTTCCAGTAGTCCTAGTGGTCCCAGTGCTATCAGTAGTCCCAGTGGTTCAGTAGTCTGAGTGGTCCCAGTACATTGAGTAGTACCAGTAGTCCCAGTGGTCCTGGTAGTTACAGTAGTCCCAGTAGATGTCCCAGTACTCCCAGTAACTCCAGTGATCCAGTAGTCCTAGTAGTCCCAGTGGTCTCAGTAGTCCCAATGGTCCCAGTGTTTCCAGTGGTCCCAGTAGTCCAGTTGTCCCACTGGTCCCAGTGGTTTAGTAGTCCCAGTAATCCTAATAGTCCCAGTGGTCCCAGTGCTCCCAGTAGTCCAGTGGTCCCTGTCGTACAGTAGTCTTAGTCCCAGTAGTCTGAGTAGTTCCAGTAGTCCTAGTGATCTCAGTGCTATCAGTAGTCCCAGTGGTTCAGTAGTTTGAGTGGTCCCAGTAGATTGAGTAGTACCAGTAGTCCCAGTGGTCCCAGTAGTCCCAATGTTCCCAGTGGTCCCAGTGTTTCCAGTGCTCCCAGTGATCCAGTAGTCCCAGTGGTCCCAGTAGTCCCAGTCGTTCAGTAGTTCTAGTCCCAGTAGTCTTAGTAGTTCCAGTAGTCTTAGTGGACCCAGTGCTATCAGTAATCCCTGTGGTCGCAGTAGTCCCAGCAGTCCCAGTGCTCCCAGCGAAAGATGCAGATGCTCTCTGTGTCCAGCAGAGGCCACCAGACAGCCTCAATCATGAGGTTGGTGTTCGCTCGCCAGACCGTGTAGTCGAGCACCGCATCATCCATTCCATCATCATGGCGGACCCGAATGCAAAACAGAGCAAAGAGAAAAGGTTTGGAGCCTTTAAAGGTCTTTTCTTCATTATTTAGTTATTGTTTTAGGACAGTTACGTTATTATCTGGTGTTATAAATCTCTGACAAACACACTGAAGCACAGTGTGTGCTGTAATTCTCTGACTTTAGATGTGAAAAAGGGCCACACCCAGCCAGTCAAAATGCTAACTGTTTTATTTGTGCTCTCTCTGTTTTTACGAGTGTTTTTGTTTTCTCTCTGTAGTTTGTTTAAACGGTGCTGCTTGTGTTGTGTACAGTGTGAAGATCGCCGCAGGAGCGGTGGTGTGTGTGGAGAGTGAAATCAGAGGAGATGTGACGATTGGTAAGAGTCTGAGATCCACACCTTCAGACCAGATAGGATTTTTGGCTCTAATGTGTATACACTATATGGACAAAAGTATTGGGACACAACTGTTTTCCAGGATTCGGGCTATTCGTCTTCCAGTTAAGGACAATCTTAATGCTTCAGCAGACCAAGACATTTTGGACAACGCCATGCTTCCAACTTTGTGGACATAATTTAGGGAAGAACCTTTTCTATTCCAGCATGTCTGTGCTCCAGTATACAAAGCAAGCTCCATAAAGACATGGCCAGATGAGTTTGGTGTGGAAAAACTTGACTGGCCCACACAGAGCCCTGATCTCAACCCCATCCAGCACCTTTAAAGATGAACTAGAACAGAGATTGCGAGCCAGACCTTCTTGTCCATCTGTGCCTGACCTTATAAATGCTGTACAGAATGAATGGGCACAAATTCCCAGTGAAAAGCTCCAAAATCTCTCCAGAAGTCTTCCAAGAACAGTGAAAGCTGCTAGAGCTGCAACAGGCGGGGGGACCAACTCTATATTAAAGCCTATGTATTAGAATGCAGTGTCATTGAAGTCTCTGTTGGTGTAATGGTCAGGCATCCCAGTACTTTTGTCGTTATAGTGTATCATCATAAGTTCTGCTGTCGGTGCAAAAATCTCCAAATATATGGAGGTTACAGGAGAAGGAACGACACAAACTTTCAATCTAAGAGTGCACAGCATTTTATTTTAACTCGTTTTAGGTTTTGGAACATTCGTCCAATCATCATGAAATTTGAACACATGGCAGTAAAAAATGAAATGCCAAAATGATGTTCATACCACTTCACAATTATGTGCTAACTTGTGTTGGTCTATCACAGCAAATTTCAATAAAAACCATTTAAGTTTGTGGTTGTAAGGTGTCAAAATGTGTAAAAGTTCAAGGGGTATGAATGCTTTTTCAAGGCACTGTTTATATATTCGTACATGCACACACAAACACATTTTTTGTTGTTCATAAACACACATAGTTCATTGTAAAAGGAAACAAACAGGTCAGAAAATGATTTGTGATAAAGATTAAATGTGTTTAATCCAAACATAAAAATAAACTTTCATTCAAAAAAGTAGATTTCACTTGACTTTAAATTATTTACCACATGAAGTAATTTTTGTCAAACCAGTTCTGCAGTTAGTGACCTATTTGTGTGTGTTTGTTATTATTTTTAGTTATCTAATTCAGTGGTTTAAATCATTTCTGTTGAAAATATTTTTTCTCCTCTGTAAAGTTAAATATTGTTTTATTCATTTTTAATTAAAGGTAAGGTTCATTGTATTTAAGTCGTGTTGAAGGAAACGGTATCCTTAACAGTCAGCGCTTTTGTTTTGCAGGGCCAAGGACTGTGGTTCACCCCAAAGCTCGCATTATTGCAGAGGCCGGTCCCATCATCATAGGAGAGGGGAATCTGATAGAGGAGCAGGCTCTCATCATTAACAGGTAGAGTCAGAGCTCATTAATGCAGGAGAAACTGTAGTGTTTCCCTGCAGATGCACATGAAAAATATGATTTCAAAAAAGAAAAAAAATACATTAACATCCAAGAAAATTTCTAGATTCTTTACTTGTCACATACATAGTTATACAACATGTAGTGATACTTATTTGGAACCTAATTTCAGTTCCCGTCCCTACTTATAATGTTATACGATTATACATTTCAATCATGTAAACATTATAATTGTACCAGTTTACATGATTGTTCAAGGTTCTAAGTTATTTATTTAACAGGTTTTTTTTTTACTTTAGAATTTTTTCTTTAGAATGACATCTAATCTGATTGGCTGTCCTAAATTGGGCCTTATTCAGATATTCCACTTCGGGGTGGTAGTAGTTTAGTGGGTAAAACACCTGCCTGTAAACCCGATGACCACAGCATCGCAGGTTCAAACCCCCCCCAACACACACACACACACACTTCACCCCAACCCACGCTACCCCACTCTACTTGGCCCCACCCCACTCCACTTCACCCCACCCCACTTTCTACCGTTGTGTCCTTGAGCGAGACACTTAATCCTCAGTGTCTCCAGTGTCTCGCTGTAACTAATGATTGTAAGTTGCTCTGGATAACGGCGTCAGCCAAATGCCCCCCTTACCCTTCTAAATACAGCATGAGTGGGCGGGGCTACAGTGATGCATAGGTAGGTACATGTAAATAGGTTGTTTTTAATTTACATATATGGACTGGAAAGTGAACAGTGTGTTTTATACTGTTAAGTGTTACATTAGTACTACATTAAACTAAGAAAATTGGACTTTCCATGATATATGTCCTGTATTGTTTGTGATTATTGATTCATTTTTTGTGTTTCCTCACCTTTTTAATGCAGCTATCCTGAAAACATCATGCCTGACACAGAGGGAGTCGAGCCCAAGACGATGACGATAGGCATCAACAATGTTTTTGAAGTCGGCTGTGGTACGCTTGCACTAATTATCAGCATTAGTTTAACAATGTTAACCAGGTTATAATCTGCACTCATGCATTTTGCTTCGTTCTCTGACTTTGTCTAATGTTGACAGTTTCCCAGGCACTGAAAATTGGAGACAACAATGTCATTGAATCTAAAGGTAACGAAGCTGCTTCTAATAGTTTTGAAGTATCTGTCCGCGTTGTATTAGTAAAACACACTGGCTGTAATATATCATATATTAAATAACAAGGAAAAAGCCTTCAGTATACCTTAACATAATTTTATTTTGGACCTTTTTACTGGTCCAGCTGGTTTAAAATTATTTAAAAAGAATACACACAATGGAGACGTTATTCCAACAGCATCCATATTACAACGTTATTAATATATAATGTTATATAGGATTATATTGATGATTACAAATGATGAGTAGATTGTAGGTCTTAATAATTGGAGTACTTGTTTGTTTTCTTTGCATGATTTATTTTTAGAGATTTGATTTATTTGCATGCATTCTACTGGCGATTGAAGCTAAAAGAGCACAGATGCTTAAGTAAGTCATGAGAGCGCTTTCTATTATGGCCTGACTCAAAAAAGGCTCCGGGCCAATGTGCAGTAAAATGGTAGCAAACCAATAAAGTTTGACAGAACCTCAGACCTGTTTGCTCTCACAGTGCATGATTGAGCTCAACTTCTGTAGTGCTTTCAATCTTAGGCTACATTTGTGGATTCCATCAAAACAGCACCAGCTGAATATTACTGTTGTTAGATATATATGGAACTCTATATTAATTATGAAAAGTGCATGCTGTTGTTTCCAAGGGAGAGTGAATATTTCATTACTTGTTTGGAAATACCAGTGAGTATACGAAGTCTGTGTATGTACATATTTGTGGTTTTTGTGCACTTATCCGTCATTTAGATGTCAGCATTGGTTTCTATCAACATATTTTTTTACACCATTTGAAAAATGAAGCAGCCTTTTTATGTTGTATAGACGGACCAAAAGAAATGACCCAAATGAACTTAGAATTATGATTTATATTATGATTTATAATATAGCAGCGTTTCCCAAGCCTGCTCCTGGAGGCCCACAGTACACCTGATTAAAACCAATCAGTTCATTTACAAGCCCTTACTGGTCTGGGGTGTGCGTTAAAGCAGGAGACACGCTAGATTACGACGCCTAACGGGGCCTCCAGGAAAAGGCTTGGGAAACATTGTATGATGATAATAATGAGCATGCCTTCCTGTGGGGATGAATAATCACATCCTGTCCTTCTTCCCTCTTCTAGCTGATGTGGGGAGGAACGTGATTCTCACCAGCGGCTGTATAATCGGGGCGTGCTGTCAGGTCAACACCTGTGAGGTGATTCCAGAAAACACGGTTATCTATGGCTCTGGCTGCATGAGGCGGGTTCAGACGGAGAGGCCACAGGTAATCTGTGAACAAATTGTAACCTTTGTGGCATACAGTTATCTATTAAAATAAATCAAAATGTACTTCACTCCATGTTTATAGTGAAACCACATAAGCAAGCGATTTCTGAACGACTACACGGTTTGTGGCGAGTGTGTGTTGATTAAAAAAAAAAAAGTTAACAACATACTGAATGTGGGGTATAAAGTTCTTTTACTTAACTACATTAGTCTTGTTGCTCAGTTGGTAAAATTAAATGAGTTGAATTAGTTTCATGAGGCTCAGCGAGTGCTTTGACATGTTGCAGGACAAATAATCAGTATAACAGGATTTAGTACTATTTGAGGGTTATTTTCTTAGTAAAAATTAGTAATAAAATTAGTGATGTCTTTTTTTTTTTTTTTTTTCTTCTTTCAAATCTATTTAACATCTTGGGAGGGGAATCTAACAAATTGTCAATTGTGGTTTAACTGGTGCACATGTTGCACATTTTAATATATTAAATTTTGCAAGAAAAAGACAGTAGTTGCGGGTTATAAAGTCCAGAACTGTGTTCTTTGTTGTGGATTTGTACTTATTTACACTTAAAAAAAAATAATGCAATTTTAACAAGGGTGTATACCTTTTGCACAAAAGTCTGTTTTTCCTCAAACAGCCTCAGACGCTGCAGCTGGACTTCCTGATGAAGATTTTACCCAACTACCACCATCTGAAGAAGACGGTGAAGGGGAACTCCACTCCTGCCAGAAGCTGAACAGTACAGTTTACACTAGAAGGCCTCATCGCGGATGATAGTTTGTGAAATACAAATTCTCCATGCTTGAAACTTTTCTTAATTCATTGCTCAGTATTTACTATAATGCAGACAAATGGCCTGTGCAGGATCTCACATTTTCTTTACTCGTCTTATTTAATCAGTCAGTGGTCACTACAGTCAGAGGATTATTAGTTATGCTCTACCATGGACTTGCCTTTGTATTTATTGTTGCCTGTTATTAAAGACTTCACCACCCAGTTGTCGTGATGTTATTTTGTAAGATTGGCTATTCTGTGTTCTCCCCACCAGGTGGCACCATAATTAAACACTGCAGGGCGAGTATGAAGATGCGTGGTGAAAGTTGAGCCTGTGTTGATGGAAACTGTAGAACTTTGAGTTTGAGGCTGTGAGGGATGTATTTAGAGGCTTAATCGAAAGGAAATGACGGATACCAACCACTTTTTCAAAATTCGCCATAGTTTAGATCAGTGCTCGAGTCTTTCAGACTGGGCGTGGTGTGAAATGGCTCACTGCAGAGAAACTTACCTGCTTTCATTTCTTTATAGTGGTGGTGAATGGAGCACAGTCCATTCAACACTACAGTCGAGTACAGTCATTTTATTTACTATCTAACCTCCACTATCTCTTACCTATCGTCCTAACTCAGGATCCCTCTCTGATAACACGTTCCATGCAGAAGTGAATCGTAGTACATAGGGAGTTTGTGTTGAAATGGTTCTAAAGGTTTTATACAATTAAAAAACATCATTGTACTCTTTCGTAAAGAGTCACCTTGGTGTGTTTTGTCTGTTAGTTTCCTCACAAGCGTTTCATGACCCTACATTGTGGAATTGTCTTTAAGTATTGGCATGTAATGTTTGCCATACTGCCCACACATACTCTTGTGTGTATTTTTTAAGAAAGGTCAGTTATTAAGTAGCGTGTGTTATAAAGACATTGTGACAGATGACCTTTGGATCGCGGCTTCTCCTGCTGCAGAGCTGATTTGTGACCTACAGGCTACTGCGGCTCCCACTGACTCTCAGCGGCAGTAATGAACTTAAGCCCTGCTCTGCAGAAAGGAGAGCCATAGATGGACTGCAGCTTAAGCCCTCCATGTAAGCAGCAGCAGGACCATTCAGGTCTGTAGGCACATGCTCTTCCAGCTTCTGCTGAATCAATGAGTATTAATGTGGGGTTCTGTTCCGGATTTGCTGCTGTAACAGTCTCTACACTAGATCTTGGAACCTTGTGCTGCGATGATTTGATTGCAGCCATGAGAGCCTTATGGTGCTTCTCCACTGGCAGTAGAAACCGTGTCGTACGGCGAAGAAATGTTTTTCCAGTACAAATAAAGCAATCCATACCCGAGCTGCTCGACGGCAGGGCCAAAAGTGGGCCGCAGCCTAACCGACTACATCGCTGTTTTCTGATTGGTCAAAATGTCATCACAACGTGGCCTCTGTTTTTTACTGTCTGCAGAGAAAAACAACAATGGAGATACGAACAAACAATTGGGAAGATGACGAAGTACAAGTCTGTTTGGGCTGAAGATCAATTTCAGTGGGAGTTTTCTGTGACGCTACCAAATTTATCTTATACACTGAGAAACGTTAAGGTGTACCAGGACCTCGCTAACAAGTTAGCTGGGCTTGGGTTTCATCACATGGATAAAGAATGCGAAGGAAACATTTTAAAAACTAAAATGACTTTTAATAATAAAAGATAGCAATAACAAAAGCGCTTTTTCCTGCTGGTTGGACTCGGTTTTGGACGCGGTTTTGGGATGACTGGCCATAAACTAGGTGGAGAGAATTGAGTCAGGGTGTGCTGCAAGTTCTGTACCATCGCAGTACAGCTTAAGTAAAGCACGGTTCCTCTATACCTATGGAAAAGTGCCTTTAGTGAGGTCCGACACAGATGTTGGATACATTTGGCCCATGAACGCCATTCCAGTTCATCTCAGGAGTGTAAAACGGAGCTCCATCACTCCAGAAAAGTCCACGGCCCACGCTGGGGCGCTTTATACCCATCTAACTGACTTTTGACATTGGGCATTGTGACTTCAGGCTAATATTTGGTGTCGGTTGGTGCTTTTCTATGGAGATTAAATAAGCTGTGTGTGTAAAACTGGTAGGTTTCAATGTAGAAACACTATATTGAATCTTGCATATGGTATCTTTAAATATAGCACGTCATTAATCCATCTAATACTACACAGTTTATGAACCCCCCTACTCAATTCTTTATTGGTTTGTGACTGGAAGACTGATCAGATACCATATGAGCTGTAGGGCAGCTGGTGGCCTAGAGGTTGGGGCGTTTGCCCTGCGATCAGGAAGCTGTGGGTTTGATTCCCAAGACCGCTAAGCAGTTAAATGCAGAGGAAGAATTTCATGCTATTCCCACTGTGCTGTGGTGTGTTCGCGTATGACGGAATGGTCACTTTCACTATACTGGACAAAGATGGGGTGTTTAAATTGATGCGTACACTTTTGGCCACTTAATCAGAAATTTTCCACCTTGCTGGTGTTCAAGTAGAGACTAATGATGTTAGCCTCCATCAAAGGTCACTTTCTGACAACTGACACATTGTAGCTGGATATTTGTGTGGTGTGGACCCGTAAATGAGACTGATGTGTGTAACAACCCCTGCAGCAGCGATGAATGAAGCAGTCTTAATGTACACCTCTATATCAGGGCTATACGGTCAGTGTTTCTAATAAAATGGCCATTGAGTGAAAGTATGAGTTAGGTGTTTCTAATAAAGTGTCAATGTAGTGTATATTTCAAGTATAAAGCATTAAAGACATTGTTTTATATTGAATGTGCTGCAGGAATGAAAGTTTCATATTCATCAGTATTATTAGGTGATCAGAGCCTTGGAAGGGAAAGCTCTGGATTACGGTATAAATTTGGTGAGGTAATAATAAGACACTTATAGCAAGTGACAAATCTCCCGATAGGAAAGCTTAATTTCAGCTAAATGCCAATATGCATTAAAGTGAAATGTCAACGGAGCATGAACGGCGTTTTCCACTCAAACACTGGGGCATAGAGAGCACCATTTAAACACAGTTCAAGCGTTTCTGCGTTTCTGCATTATTGATCGACTCATATTCTCTCACGCTCGAAAGACAACAGTCAGTTTGAAGTTCATACGCACTGACACTTGTTTAGAATTTACATCTGACTGACCCAACAAATGGTAAAACTAACATTTTTCATTCAGATATATATATTTGGGATTTTAATGACAAAATATAGATATGAAATGTGTATATACATCTGACATAAAGCAGACTTCTTTGTTTACTCTTTCTCCTTCTTTGACATTCTTCTCCTCTCTCCTCCCCTTTCTTTCCCTCTGTTGCTTACTCTCTTGACTCTCTGACCTATTAAAGATTAACGGATGGATTCGGTCTCTGCGCGAAAGAGAAGAAAGACAGGATTTTTTTTCTTCTCACACTCACCAATGAGCCATTGCACTTACCTAATTCTGCATAGGTCTGCCTCATACCACCAAAAATAAAGCAAAAGTAACAAGTAACATCTACATGAATGCAGGACCCACGATTTCCCAGCAGAGCACTGTCCAGAGCATCACACTGCCTCTGCTGACTCGTCCTCGAATGGTGCATATATATATATATATATATATATATATATAGGCAAAAGTAAGTATTGGGACACCTGACTATTACACCCATTATACCACAGGGACTTTAATGATATTGCATTCAAATCCATAGACGTTAATATGAAGTTGATCCACCCTTTGCAGCCATAACAGCTTCCACTTTTCTTAGAAGGCTTTTCCCAAGATTTTGGAGTTTCTGTTGGAATTTGTGCCCATTCATTCTGTAGAGTTTATGAGTTCAGGCATGAATGTTGGACGAGAAGTTCTGGCTCACAATCTCCGTTCCATCCCAAAGGTGCTGGATGGGGTTGAGGTCAGAGCTCTGTGTGGGCCGGTCAAGTTCTTCCACACTGAACTCATCCAGCCATGTCTTTATGGAGCTCGCTTTGCGCACTGGGCCACAGTCATGCAGGAATAGAAAAGGTTCTTCCCCAAACTGTGTCCACAAAGTTGGAAGCATGGTGTTGTCCAGAATGTCTTGGTATTCTGAAGCATTATAATTGCCCTTCACTGGAAGTAAAAGGCCTAGCTCAAACCCTGAAAAACAGGTGTGTCCCAATACTTTTGTCCATATAGTGTAAATACCAGCTCAATAAAAGGCAGGTGTTTTTTAGTGCATCCTGGTGCCATCTCTTCCCCAAGTAAGCAATGCAAATATCACATTGTTTCTGCATAAAGTTTATGCTCATTACGCATTTATGTAGATTTAATTTCCCACCATATAAATGCACGTATATATATCGTATGTTGGAGAGAACAGGCCCAGGGTCCTTTGTATGAGGAAGGATGTTGACATTTGGTGGGATTAGTCACAGATAAGGGCCACTAACAGGGTCACGTGAAGCAGGAGCATGCATGGTGAACATGGAGCTCAGTGGTGTGGTAAAGGATAGTGTGTGTGTGTGTGTGTGTTTGTGTATGTGTGTGTGTGTGTTGGATGGGTTTCATTAATGTGTACAAGTCTCACATAAACACAGAGCCACAAAAGATTACATCATCACACTGTTTGTTATCTCTCTCTGTCCTCTCGCGCTCCTCTTTCACCCATACTTTCTCTCTCACACTCTCTTCATCTCTCCATGATGTTCCTTTTATTCTTTCTCTCTCCCTCTCTGCCTCAAACTTTTCTCTCTCTCTCTCTTTCTCTCTCTCTCTTGCTCTTTTCCCATCTCTCTCTCTTTCATTCTTTCTTCTCTCTCTTCCTCGCTTGCTCATATTCTTTCTCTCCGCCTCTCCCTCCCTCTCTCTGACTCCCACATATAACTTCATATATAAACTTTATTAAGCTGTAAAAGTGTTCTAGATAATGACGCATCTGACCCCCCTGTTCTTTTGTGTATGTGTGTGTGTGTGTCTCTCTCTAAAGGCAGTGAAGAGGAGCCGGATCATGTTTGTGTGTCATGAACAGCTGGAGTACCTCCATGTGCACTCTTCTACATGAAAGGGGCCACCAAAGAGTTTGTGTGTGTATAT
>JBBJLS010070865.1:0-11548 GCA_037577275.1 Bryconaethiops microstoma | reverse complement strand
TTCCACTCGTGTAAGTGTATTCTCTGTTTTGTGTAACTTGTAAATATTTGTATATAGATTTGTTTGTCTCTTGTAACTAGTGTAAATCCTTGTGTAAATATTTGTGTAAATATAACCTGTAAATCCACTGTCTCGTGTCCGTCATTCCATAACTATTTGGTTTCCATCGCCCCCAAAACTTCATTTATCACTCTAACTCCGCGAGCCAGATCCCGGGTCGTAACAGTTCATTTTTGTAGCTTTTCTGTGTCTAATTTGGGCAGGGGCAGGGGTTAATGGAGCTATAGTGGCATCAAATGGAAAATGATACCCTTTTGGAACTCAGAAAAAGAGCAGGAATTATCAGCCTGCTGTGAGCTTTTGGTTCTGGAATTAAAGTACCTAATGATAGTAATGCTACCACATAATGATACACTAACACAAAGCAGCATACACATCGTCTAAAATAGGAGCCAACATAGTACACACACACACACACACAAAGACACACAAAGACACACTAGATGTATTGTATATTTGTTAAACTTAGTAGACAGTTTCTCAAATACCAACAGAAATATTAATGTGAAATTGCAAGTTGATTCCAGACTTAAAAGTATGCAGGGCCATTTCTGAACATTTGTGAGGCATATGCATCATAAGCAGTATACTATTTATCGACCTCCCACCCCATTTATATTATTTTGGGGAAAAAATACAACAAAATTCATTAATGCTTTCAAGAAATTTTAAGCAAACAAGCAAATGAAATAATAAAAATAATAATAAATATTGTATAGTAATGGGCACACTCGGAAGCTGTATACTACTAATTGCAAGAAATGGATAAGAGCATCTGCCACATGCTGTAAATGTAAATGGATCTGTTAGCACAGTTGTGGATTGATGTGTGCATGGGTACTGTACAAGTATAAGACAGTTTGACTTGTTTTGGTCAGAAATATAGATTGCATTATAAGTAAACAAAGATTTGTGGGTTAATTGCAGCCACAAGAGCATCTGTCAATTTATGTCTCTTGGTATAGCATAATAAATAATAAACCAATCAGAACACAGTGCATCACAGCTCGCTGACCCCCGCTGACCCCGGTCCACTAGCAAAAGCACCTGCAATTTCATATGAGAATGAGAACTTTAAATCATGTGGATAGCTGGATGTGTACATTGCTGATTAGAGAAGAAATGACGCAAGGATGGATTATGCAAAGAAGGCAAACTGGTGGAGGCAGTTGGGCAATGCTCTGCTAGAAAACCTTGGGTGTTAGCATTCATGTGGATGTCATTGTAATACATATCAGCTACCTAGGCATTACTGCAGAACAAGTACATCACGTCATGGTAAGTGTTTCCTAATGGTAGTGGCCTATTTCAGCAGAATATTGCACTCTGTCACACTGTAAAAACGTTCAGGAATGGCTTCAGGGACAAAAAGACAAAGGTGTTGACTCGGCTTCCAGACTGGAGTCAGAGAGGTTGTCGCAACATTAGGGCGAATAATATTAGGCAGGTGATTTTAATTATATGGCTGATCAGTGTATACCGAAGAGAAATGCAGTGGTCATGACTAGAATGATGACCATGCCTAGCTGAGCAAGCTAGATCTGAAAAATACCCCCAAAGGTAAGTGAATGTGTGCATTCACTTACCTAAAAGAGAAAAGAAAAGAAAAAACAATGATTAGGCGTCCAATAATAGAAGCATTTGAATTCACATGGCTGTGATGTGTTTCTTAGAGAGACAGAATTAGAGAGAGAGACAGAATACCTTTGAAAACCTTGTTCTGAATCTGACATTAACCACTAAGAAAATAATAATTGAAAATGAAAAGATTAATTGTAATAATAATAGAAGTGCATGCGGTCCATCATGAAAGATTATAATCACCATAGTATTAATTTTCCTAATCCACACAGTTGGACTGCACACACACACACGCACGCACGCACGCACGCACGCACACACACACCCTGCTTTTTTGGCTTTGCTTGGTTATATGGCATTAGAAAAATCTTTTTCAAAGGAAAATTTCAATGATTTTTAAAAAAATTCTGCATTATTAAATGGCTAGTAAATGAAGTTATTCAGAGTAGTAGTCTAACATATTGTTAATGGTAAAATAGTGTTATTTTTGAATAGTTGAAAATACACATTTTAGGTTCAAAGCCTGTATTGTGCGTATATATACATTTGCAAATTTTTATAAACAAGAAACAAACAAGAAAAAGTTGAATTCCTCTTTAATGCCTCTAAAACACGGAAAGATTTAAGAGAAATACTTTGAGATATTATTTTACAGAGGAAGCTGTGAGTTAATGCTGTGGCCCACAGTATATATTTGTAAATACATTCACAACCAATAGGCGTTTTATTTATTTATTTATTTATTTTTCCCAATGGGCATTTTAAGGGAAAAATAGAACCCAAATACTATATTTATTTAGATTTAATACTGTTTTATAACAACACTATACCCAAAACTCAAGACATGTTTAGATTCACTGATCAGTTTGGATTTAGCAAGGAAAATGCCTATGTTTGCATTTCAGATATCTTGTTCCTTGGTTCCTATTGCCACTGCTGTAAAGAAATCTGAGCAAGTTACAGTAAAATGCAACGTTTCACTTCAAATCACTGTGATGAGAGACTTACATTTCATCAACTGAAATACAATGATCATCAACTGAAATCAACTGAAATGCAATGAAATGCAATAATACAAGAATTTTGACAACTGACAGAATTCTCCTTTAAAGCAAAGGCAGACAGTGGCTAATCTACACAGCACAGAGGGGAAAGCACATGTACATACAAAGCAGAGACAGCAGCTTGCCTCAAAAGAGAGAAGGTGGGTTATCAGATCCATACAGACAGGGATATTAGAGGAAGGTATCAAAGAGGTGGAAGATGTTTTCCCCTTTTCATTTCACTGTTCAATTTCTGTAGGAGATAAGAGAGGCCCTCTGGTGCGTGTGCAGGTTTTAAAACATCGTTTAGTAGACCTTCTCTTCATTCCATATACTTTTTAAGCATGAAGTGTTACAGTTGCCTGGGCCCTGAGATATTTCTGCCCTGCAATCTGGCATAAGCATTATTCCACAACTGAGACACCTCTCACTCGACCACCGGTGCTTTATGTACACTGTGCTCTAGTTAGGACCAATCTCTTGGGGTGTGAAGTAGTGTGCTCTCAACAAACACTCTTGTTTGTCTTATTTCAAACGAATCCTTGACATAGCATAGATGGACACCTGTAGAGACCGAAGGCAACAGATAGAAGACATTGATTTGCCACTTAAGTGCTAATGTGCTAATGTGTAGTGTGAAATGTACTAAAAACAGTGAGGGGCTGCTGGACCCTGAGGGAGCTGAAACAGTGAAAGGTTTCTGCATCCTCTAGGTGACTTATCTCTAAATCCTTGATCAATAATTAAGGAGCAGACACACACTAATGAGGCTCTAACAGCCATTTAGGATATAATGCTTCAGCTAGACACCAAGACCTTCCACCCTCATACCTTTAAATATGTCAGCCATGGCAAACTATCAATATCAATCAGTATTTTCAGTCTCTACTTTTTCTTTCTTCCACCTCCTTCTATCAACCCAGTTCTTATTTTTTTCTGTCTTTAAGGTTTTAGGGTCTGTAGGGCCTCGACCAAAATATGCAACAGAGAATTTACCCCTATCCAGACAGCGCTACAAACACCTACTACAAAGTTTGTGAAGGACATCTGACAACTAGATCAAGATCACCTGAGAATCCTCTGGAATAAATAGATCATTTTCTGTATGACCTTTGCAAAGTACTGTCTATGTTTCGACTAGAATACCAAGCGTTTTTTTCCTACTGATTGTGTATCAACCCCTGCCCTGTAATTCTGGATTTGTGTTTTTGCCTGATGATTTGCTTCTGACTGTATCACGTTTATGGATTACCCTGCCTGTTCTCTTGACTATTCTTTTTCCTGTTGTGATTCTGCTGTGAACGCTTCACTGACTGTTTTAGCTTATTCTGAACTACGTATCATGTTCATCCCCAGTGTCAAAACATCCAGTAAATCTATAGACTGCATTTGGGTTTGTATCTGTAATCGTTACAGAGCCTTTGTAACCCACATTCCTGTAAGTGTGTAAAGATGTGAAGGAACAGAGAAACTATGAGTAAGTTCATAGCCAGTCCAGAAATGTGAACATGTATGTCATGACTCAAGAAATAGCCTGATTGATCACCTCTCTCCAGTTTCACAGCCTCTGGCTCCAAAATGTTTGAATCCAAATCGTCCGGAAAGCTCCACATAGCACATCCATATGTCTTCTAATGGAGGAGTGCGACAAGAGTGCTAAGGACTATAGCTGACCTAATCTATCAAGCTGCCATCTTCTCGCTACGATCTTTCTCTCTTTCTCTCTCTGACAGACAGTAATGGTGCTCGTTAATCAGAGTGGAATCCTTTTGGATACGCCTGGGTGAGAGTTCACGTTATACAAAGGGTGAAAATATATTCGTATGCACACATCAGCAACACTGAGACGTCCTTCCCTCATATGCTCCAAACAATATCTGCTATGTGAGTACACTGGTGGTATGTGTCACAGTGAAATACAGAAGGTGAAAAGAAAGATGAAGAGAAACGAGACTAACAAGCGTGTCATAGCATCTCCAAAACAGCAGATTATGTGGTATGTTCCCAGTGTGCAGTGTTTGTATCTATAAAAAGAGCACCAAAACCACAGCACATCTTCAGAGGCCTTGTGGAGAACGTGTCTCGACAGGTCAGAGGTTTTTGGGCAGCACAAGTAGGAATGATATAATATTAGGCAGATGATTTTAATATTATGGCTGATCAATGTTACCTTTTCAACAAGAGCTTTCCTGTCTAGAAGCATCGAAAGCTCTGCACAAATTCACAGAGAGCTGAAAAACTGCCACTCAAAGGTTGCAATACAGAGTTCCAAACTGCCTCTGGACGCAATATCAGCACAACAACTGTTCATCAGGTGTCTAATTGATTGGATTTCCTTGGCTGAGCAGCCATGTGTGAGCATAAGATCATCATGCACAAACATTGAAAGGAGTAGAGTAAAGTGATGAATTGTAATTCACCACCTGGCAATCTGAGAGAGTTTGGCAAAAGGTCGATGGAATGCATAACAACAGTACATTTTGGAGGAGGTGGAATAATAGTTTGGGACTTTTTCATGGTTTCTTTTGAACCCCATTATTTCCAGTGAAGATAAATCTTTATTCTAAGGTATACAGTGAGACTGTATCGTCCAGTTTCAGCTCCCAGCCTCACTTTTGCTGATTCAAAGCGAATCCCTGCGGGTTCCATATTCCAAAATCTAGCAGATCTTCAAGAGTGAATGCTCTTACTGCACCAAAGATGAGTGCAACACCAAATTAATGTATAAGGGTTTTGGAATGAGATCACATACAGTTGCGATGTTTGTCCAGATGTTTTTGACATGCAATGTATAAAAGTCTCATTTGAATGATTTTTTCACACATATTGCACTGATTTATTTTTGCTTAACTTTATGCCAAATCTCTGATATCGGGACTTACTGCCACAGGTATCCAAGGATCAATGAATACACTGATACTCTGAAAAGTGTGAGCTGAAAGTTGGGACCTAAATTCAGAATGGCAGGTATAATAATTGCCAATTTTGTAAATTGCCAATACTGCTTATTTAGATTGCAGCTTGTAGTTTTATTGGTTTATACAACATGCAATTAGTACAGTGTCTTGATTTTGTACACTGACATTTAAACAGGCGCCTAAAATTCAAACGAAATAAGGCAACAGCTAAATGGCTCTCATTTACAAAAGAAAAAAAAAACACTCAAATTGAGTGTTTCATACCAATGTGTTAAGAAGCAGAAACACATGTGTAACAACAGTGATTTTGTAAAAGTGTTTAAATAGTGCAATCGGATGGGTGTTTGTCTTTAAATGGCTGTTTAGATTGGAAAGCATTTTCACATAAATTGTTGGGCTCTGAGATAAATGTCTGGGCAGAACTACAAGGCAAAAGTTACAAATGCAAGAGATCAATAAAGATACAAGTGCAAAATGCCAAACCCATAAACTGATCCTAAGAGCTAGATTGCAATTTTATGCTGAATCTGCTTTTCTCCTCAAGAACATGCTGTATAGCTTGAAGGGCCTGCTAGCATTTTGCCTTTCTCTCATTTCTCCCTCCACCCATTTCATCCATTACATTTTCAAACGGTCATATATGGCAGCTGATCTATACTGATTCACATGCACGGGTGAAAAGC
The DNA here is from genome assembly GCA_037577275.1 of Bryconaethiops microstoma. Lineage (NCBI taxonomy): Eukaryota > Metazoa > Chordata > Actinopteri > Characiformes > Alestidae > Bryconaethiops > Bryconaethiops microstoma. The sequence goes on along the minus strand of JBBJLS010070865.1, from coordinate 5,263 downwards.
CAAAAATCAGATGAAAGACTGAAAGGTTAAATGTCATGTGTGCCAGGAATCAGTAACATTAGTATTCATCAATAAAGAGATTTATGGGGCAATCGATAGTCAATCGCTCACAATTTCAGAAGGACTTCGTAGATTGAGAATTGTCAATATCTCAGGTTTTGAACTGGGCAATGTCTCCTAATATCAGATGTCAGAACTGTTCATCTCTGAGTTGCTTAATATATTCAACGAAAAATGTTTCCAGATACAAGTCTGCCCACCATAAATCAGTGGTCACCAGTTGTTGTCCTGTAGATCTATGACTCTGCATGGCCTTAAATTCCACCTTAAAATGAGAACTACATCAATTTGTGCACTGGAATTGTGTCTTTACACCTAGTTTGTTCGTTAGAGTTCACAACTGAATTTGAGTTTTTGTGACATATGGTTCAGTTGGTTTCACAATGCACTGAATTAAGTGCACTAAACAATACATGTGGGTGTTCATTGATTGGTCAAAAACTGACAAGCATAGGATGTGCTTCTCATGTTTGCCTGCTAATTTTTATCACTGTATGAAATTCAGATCTGTCTCTCACCTATGTTTTTATTATAAATGTGTCTCTCTACTCTTTTACTGCATGAAAATTGAAATTCAAAAATAAACCCTACAAATCTTGCATCTGTGTTGTTTTATGATTAGATTTGAATTCATCAGGTTGCTAATGCTTGGCCAAAAATATATTGCGTGGTCCATTATAAAAACGCATTCTCACCAGTAGTGAACCGAACCACAGTTAACTTAGAAAGAGTCTAGACCCATTACAGATCAAACTAAATCAACGCTTTCACCCATATTTAGCTCAAAAGTGCTCAAGGTCACCCCCAGACATTCTTGTTACGAGATTGTGTCTGGTCCTGCAAGACTTCACATTGATATCCCAGTCAAATATAATGTTAAATCTGCCAGCATAACACAAATTCATACAATTTAAAACAAATAATGTCGTTGTTCACCCGTCCTCATAGAACACTGTTCTTTTGGCCTTTTTTCTGCTCTGGAAATTAACAGGAAAAGCTGTGATGTGAACTTTATGGAGGCTCTCTCGGCTAGTCAGTACAGCTGAACTGATCTGTGAGGGCAAAAGGCTCTCTGATCCAACTCTTGTTTCTCCCAGTTCTCATCAGCAGAAGCATTCTTCCACACCATCACCAGTGGAGTAGGGAAGGAACTCTGATACTGAGCCAGAAAAATCAGGAAAGTGTAAATCACACAGTTGCAAGAACTGTCCAGGGGTGACTTCAGGTCGGCTGGTAACGGAAATGGAGCAACATGCAAGTGCTTACCAAAGGCATACCCTGAAACATGATGTGTCCCCTCCAATCTTACTCCTTGTTTAAAACATGCACTGGTTCTTGAGTCATCCCCAACTGTCAAAATACACACAGCAGGGGGTGTGGAACAAGCCAAGCCAAAGGAAGTGACATGCACTGTGGTGCATCATTATCCACGGGATGTGAATAAAACATTTAGACAGCTTGTTGCACACCCAATGCACAAACTACACAAACCACCTTGCATGTGCAGTCATGCCTGCAAACCACACAACTTCTATTACACACAACAGTCAGGCATTGTAGTGTGGTTTAACTGTTCCTCAGTACTTCTGTGTTTTAACAACTTCATAAAACATTCTAGCATGGTGGATTTGTATGTTGTGTCCTGTGAAGCTCTGAATACTCACGGTTAACTAGAGCCATTTCTCACACTCAGTTTACAGTCTTGTTTGCAAATGTGTGCTAAGAGCTAAACACAGGGGAGCATGTGGAGCAACTGAACCTCCTCGTTTATAAGTGGAAAGAAACTGGCTTTCATAACTTCTGTCTTTTCTAAAACAGAAACAAAACAATAAAGAAATTGTGCCTCACTCTTTGTTGCTCGATTCCTAGTATTGTACAAGATTGGATTCCAGTGGTGATGCAGAAGAGTAGATTCAGTAGAGACAACCTGTGTGGTGAGACTGAAATACAGGTAAAAATACAAAGGGATTCAAAATTCAAGATTCTTTGCTTGTCTTGAATCTTGAATCCTTTTATATTTTTACCTGTATTTAAGTATTTTTTTTATTTACCTTTATTTTTGTTGCCTGATTCTTAATCCAAGACTGGATTCCAGTATGATGCAGAAGAGAACATTCATGAAGAGACAGAATGTGTGGGGAGACCGAAATACAGGTAAAAAATTTAATGGGGACCTCCCTAGTAATAACAGTAATAACAGCTATTGAGTAATCTACATAGATCTGCTAGCTTTCTAGTTAATGTGGTGAAGTTAAGCTTCATGTATGTCTCTGGATACATTCTGGATACACATGCATGCTCACACAGCATACGTTTCTTCCACACACATGCACACACACACACACACACTTGACATTGACATCCCAGCAGTGGCATTGTGGCAAGGGCAAACATCCCCAGATGCTGGAGTCTCACACAGCCACTGACCTATACTTCTTGAAGACTGCCTGTAGGGTACACACGCGGTCAGACAAAGAGTCACGCTTGACTTGTGACACCTCCCTTTTCACCTGTGTGTAGTGCCGCTTGTCAAAAATAAACCCTGAATATCTCTGGATAAGTCCCCAGTGTACTGTTCACCCCCGTCTCCTCATCCCTGAGCATCAATAAAACACCACAGGAACACATACTCACTCCTGGATGGCTACAAATTCATGGCCATCTTTAAAAATCTTCAAGAGGAAAAAATCTTTGGTTTTTACATGCCTTAGTTCTTAATTTGCTGATAGGTTCTCTTCAGCAATGCAGGACCGCATGTCTGATCTGAGAATTGCTTTAGTATAAAGGATGCCACTCAAACCAGTAGTGCACACAGCTTTTTCAAGCTGAGCATCAACGCAGTTAGCAGAGAGTCAGTTTGTCATTTGACAAATTGGATGATGCACTGTGTGAGGCTTATGGGATACAAAGAAAGCTGTTTAAATTTAGATGGTATGTGGTCTAAATGTTACAGTTTTTTATGCTTTATTTTATGCTTTACATTATTATATGTATAATATAATGAATAATGAATAAATAACTAACGAATAACGCGTTACCAAAGTGTTAGAAAACTACTTGTGCAAAAAATGGGATCAGAAATCATACAGTGCTGCTCCTGACACAAATTTGTTACGTAATCAAATGCCTCAGAATTCTGCTCAACTGCACAATTTCATACCTGAAGGGCCACAATTTACTTTCTACTGATCTAAGATTTTTGATTAAACTCAAAGCAGGGTTTTATAATGATCTCATAAGGTAAATGTGTAAAAGTGTAATAAAGAGGGTATACACAGAATTCTGGCGATCCACAACTGTTAAAAAAAAACAAATGACCTACATTTACTAGCTTCCCTATTCCAAATGTCTACATGCCACTTCTTTAAACACATTTTAAACATTTACATATATTTCCGAATGAAATCAATTTTTCATATTAAATACTGTAGATGGAGAGAGTCGTACAATAGTTGATACGTACATACGTGGATGGGATGCATAAATTTTCATTTACAAAACAAAAATTTAGACTATGTTGTCAAAAAATGTCTTAAATGGGAAATAAAGTGTCAAGAAATAATATGGTGTGGGTGTGCACAGTCTGTAGATGAGTTACAGCAATCAAAAGCAATCAAACTCCCATGCATCCATGTATAGGATCACAAATCTCGAATAAGTGGTAATTTGACACATTTTATGTAAGTCACATCGCCATAGTTTTGCATTGTGATATCACAATATCACAATGCACTGTTACACCTCTATTGGCCAACATTATTTTTTACCACCTCCTGGGGCATGGTGATGTCATCAAAATACAGAATATTTTTTTCACAGTGTTGTCATGGCAGTTGTAAAAAATAAATAAATAAAAAACAGGTTCTAGAAAATATCTAGATTTAGGAAGCATACTAATGACATTTTAAACAGCATTTGCTGTCCTGCATCACAAACCAGTTCTGCCTGTGAACTCTGTCTGAACTGATGTCAGCTTCATTAACTTAGTTTAGAGCCATTAAATCTACTCCAAGATCAGGTGGCTAATGGCTTGACTGTTTGATTGTTTAATTGAGGAAATCTTCTCAGGAGCACAGTTGCCCAGCTTTGGAACTAAAGAAAAACATGAAACAGTTGCTCTGGAACGCACCAGCACTATGAGCCGAAAGGTATTTTCTTTCTCTGATGTAGGTGATTGCATTGCGTTGCAAACTTTTGATGGATTGATCCTGGAATAGGTGAAGCTAATCATCTCTGAGAAGTGGTGGGGACAAATATAATCTCTAATTATTCCACAGGTAGAAACAGCTTCCAGCTGTATGTAGAGCAATTTCTCGCTCCACTGATACCAGCAAAAAATGTCTGAAACGTGCTAGCATACTGACACAAGCACATACATGTTAGATTAGGGATTAGGTGCTTGTAGGTTAATGGTATCAGAGTACGCCCGCAAAATTTTCTTTATAAAAATGGTTCCTAAATGATTCTTGGCTTGGACATCAGTTTCAATGGACAAAGAAACTACTTTGATTGGTTTAGAAACTTTGTTTTTATGAATCTTTATATTTTTAAAAGGTTTTTCACACCATTAAAATGTGTAAAAAGTCCATGAGAGGGTTATTTAGGGGGTTGTTCTATGGCACCACTCAGAACACTCAACGAACACACATTATGGAGAAAAAACTTCATGAACTGTTTGCAGCAAGACATAAATGAATACTGTGAAAAGCAGTCTAACAATTAAGGTGTCATGTTAGTCCAAAAGAACAGTATAAAATGTTTAAATATTTGCATGACACTAAAATTTAGCGTTACATGAAACGTTCAGCAAGTCTAAATGAAAGTAAGGTTGACTGGCGTTTGATTTTATTCATCAAGACTTAATTAGATATTGAAAACCGGATGCTCCAAAATGAAAAAGAAGTCAGGGTAGACAAGGATAGCCTGCAGAATCCTGTCAAGTGCTGCTCATATACAGTTTGCTGAAGACCATTAAAAATGATTCACAGCACAGGTGAATTTTGTTTAAAATGACCAAATACATTAACTAACAAGGGTTATTTTGATTTCAGGTTGATTTTATGCTTTCTTTGCTCACCTTCCCCTTGTTTCCCCCACCATTTCTGCACAAACACAGACACACACAGACACACAGACATACACACACACACACACACACACACACACACACACACACACACACACACACACACACACACACACA
>JBBJLS010070864.1:5000-11549 GCA_037577275.1 Bryconaethiops microstoma | reverse complement strand
AGCCAAAATTTCCCAGGGGTATGAATAATGTCGTGTACAACTGTATATATATATATATATATATATATATATATATACACACATACATACATACATACATACATACATATACACTGAACCCAAAATGAATAAGCCATATATTGCAGAGTATTGGCAATTTGGTAATTTACTCTAAATCTATAAAATGTCTTCAGACTTGATCATGTCAGTCTGCCTTTTTTTTTTACATGAACCTACATGAGAGTGGGAAGAGGCCCTCACACAGCGAAGGCTTCATGCTAAAAAGTTCCACAAAAACATCAGATGTCACATGACATTCAGCTCACTTTTTTCTTTCTCTATCTCTCTCCCCCACTCTTGATCTGTGATGGGGCAGGGCAGGAGGCTCGCTCACTTTCTCTTTACACTTGATTGTGAGCTGAGATAACTTGAAATACACTGTCACATTTCTCTTGTAGCACCAACAGTTCTTGGTCACACGTCGCTGTCATAACGTCATGTTCGATCCTGTGGGCGTTCGCCTCACCCCCCCCCCCTCCCTCCGCCCCCCACCCCTCCCTCCGCCCCCCACCCTCATCCTGTTTCCTTTGAACAATGACGCTGACAATGAGAGGCAGATTTTCATCTCAAACGGCACAGTTCCAATGCCCTTTCTCACAGGGCCGGCCCCGTGAAACCTTCGTCTGGGTTTGAGATGAAGACTTGCTTCACTATGTCGTGACGGTCCTTACGAGAGGTTGTGTGTTGCAGTGATGTCACCACAGTTACAGGATGTTGACTTAACTGTGGAAAATTGTCTCTATAAAATGTTCAGTAAAGAACTTATGAACAATAATCACCATGAACTATTCATCTCCCGAGCACTGAAGCTCGTTAATAGTTTCTTGTGGTTGGTTAACATTTACACTGCAAAAAAGTGTAAAAACGTCCCAGTGAGATCAACACAAACTAGAGAAAGTGAGAAGCAAGCGACCTGCCGGGGAGTTAGCAAAATTGAATAAGACTGGTGCAGTGTGCAGCACTGTTGCCTCACACTTCCAGTGTTGGTTATTTGAATCTGGGTCCTGGTCTTTTGTGTGTGTGTGTGTGTAGTTTGTATGTTCTTCTTGTGGTGGTGTGGGTTTTCCCCGGGGTCTCCAGTTTCTCCCACAGTACAGAGACATGCGTCAGGTCAATTGGGGATTCTAAATTGACCGTGTGTGTGTGTGTGTGTGTGTGTGTGTGTGCGCCCTGCCGTGGACAGGATAGATTCCGGGTACCCACAAACCTAGTAAAGATCAATTGCCTTTAAATGTTATAATTTCCGTTTGTTCAAAACTTTTTTTGTGCGCATATTTTGCTCATTTTTGCTTACTTAACATTTTCCGCAAAATCTTAAGTACACTTTGCTTCCTTATTTGGCTGATGTTATGCTTAAAACTCCAGTTTCAGTATTTTTTCACCAGTTTTTTGTAAGTTGCTAAAAACGTGGTAAAAGCTTTCAAAGCAAAACAAACAAACACAAACACAAAAAAAACATACCCATCAACTCAATTGGCATCTAGAACCCTGTGCCATTGTTCACACACTTCTGGTTAATCTACCTAATGTTAACAAACTAAGGTAATGTTGCCAGTTTTGATTATTTGCAGATAATGTGACATTTTCTCTCATGTTCATATACTGCTTTTTTCTTCCATATTTTCATTTCTCTTATCCATCCAGCAACAAAGTGGTCGACAGCAACAGTTTACTAAGCAGCATAACGGTCAAAGATTATCATAGTTTTCCACACTACCGCATTTACATTTCCCACGTACCACACTGGTACAGAATTTAGTAAAAGTGTGCATATACCGTTAGACTTAAATCTAGTCAATATATTTAATACTTCTCATTTTAAGATTATTGTAACACCATAGTCATTTTATCCAGCAAAATGGTCCTATTCAATTGGTAGATCGTTATTAAGTATTAATTCTGACTTAAAAAGAAGTAAGGAAAACAAATGTAAAATGGCGGGAAAATCTTTTTGTATGCTCTGAATGTGTCTAAGCCAGTCAGTTTTTAATCTGGGACTATTGACAGTGTCCCTAAATTTAAGTTTACCACTTCATACGCATCATATTTAAGAAGGCCTTCTCTCGTTACAACAGTCAAACTAAACAGGCCCTATACTGGTCTGTCAAAGGTAGAGCAGGAGAAGTTTTAGTTTTAGTTTTGCTTGGGCTGATAGTAGAAATATGAAGTCGTCTTGCGGCCCACTGTTAGAACAACAGAAAGCAAAACTGAAATCAGATGAACACACACACTTTCACTCTTTGAACACACTTCTTATGAAACACTAAAACAGTGTTCTGACATAACTTTCGGCTTCGCTCGAATAAGATCAAAGCCAGACACACCAGACATAAACTTCAAGCTGTTTCAGGCATGGCGAGATGATCTACTGCAATGCAAACAAAAAACGAAATCTAAACAGCTCACCAAAGTAGAAAAAATATACTGGAAAATGGGACATAAAAGTGCTATTGCACAAAAAAATGTATTAAACAAGGGTTCTTGAAGCAATTCATACTGCAAGATTAGAGCTGAAGTGAAACGAGACATTTTCAGATTCATGGTGAACACCAGATTTTGACATGTTTTCATGTTTTTTAAATTCTTTGTGTTCATTCTAGAACCTTAATAGGTACATTTTGTTTACCTAGTTAGTTGGGGTTTTTTTTTTGCTAGTTTTCCTTACATTTTAATTTTTTTGTAAATTTTTATTTTTTTTTTGCAGACCCTGCAGATCTGAAAATAGCAAACATACTATTTAGCATCATTCATCCATTCATTAATTCGTTCATTCATTCATCCATTCCCTAATCCTTAGTTGCTAATCCTTAATCTGGGAGATGTTTGGGCATATCCAGTCATGGGGTGAAAGGTGGAGAAACACCCTGGACAGGTCACCAGTCCATCACAGGGTTAACACACAGACAAACACACCAATGCACACACTCTAAGGGTAATGTAGCATCTCCAACTCACCTGACATGCATGTCTTAGGCCTGTGGGAACCAGAGAACCTAGATGATACCAACGCGCACATGGGGAGAACTACAAACTATACACAGAAAGGCCTCTCAACCGCCCTGACGTGGAACTGTTCCTCCTCTCTTCTTGTCTACACTCGATTTTTTATGAAGGGCCCACAAAATAATCTTTCAGCTAATCTATGGAGGCTATTATACCAATTCAGCAAACCAATTTGCTTTAAAACAATGGTACTGGAGAGCCACTGTGCCACGCAATTAGGTGATTTAACTGCTCTAATACACACCTGGCTAAACTCATCAGTTAGGAGCCTGCTTTAGTTCATGTGTTTGAGTGAGAGAACTATCAATCAGTGCTGGACTCCAGCCCTCCAGGACCAGAGGTTTGCTGTACAGAGTTCTATCTCCGGTTGAGGCTGAATGATCTGTGCATCCCTAAAGATCTGTGAGTAAAGCACCCATGATTATCACAGCAACTATTTCTATGCACTTGTCTTTCACTCTCACATATCAGGTTCGGTGGTTTAAATACTGGTTTAGCAAGTGGGGGAAGAGCGAGAGAGAAGGAGAGAGACTAATCAAAGAGTTTCCCCTTTTTAAAATCTTTGTGTGGACCAGGAAAATTCCAATACAAAAGACTATAGTCAAAGTGAATCGGAAATTTAAACGTGACATATTTCCGAGACTTTGCACTTTTGTTAGATGATGGTTTCGGTGGTAAAATAAGACTTTATTGGTTGCAGTTATTTTTTCCCTACCTGCTGATGATGTAGCCGAAAATGGACTGACGCTCAAGAGGTCAGTAAAAGACATACATCGGGATTGAAAATTATGAGAACTGTGAAGACATAATGATGAATTATACTTAATATGAGCAGTGGCATGAACTAATAGGGTAATAAAAGTTACAGTTGGATTTCAGGTTGACTGTTAATGTGATGTTTAGCAGCATTTTGTAACTAATATCGATGCATATTAAAATGTGAAGCCATGTAAATGTTTAAATTTAGAACGTTTGAGAGTCATGAGAGCAAACTTTCTAGCAAACATAGCCTCTATCAAAACATGCTGACATTAGGACGAGGAAGAAAGCAAGACGTGCGCACGCAGACACCCACTGTTAAAAAGAGAAGTTGCTGATGGTGGTTAAGAGATGTCGGGACCGCGTGATTCGCGTGGATGGATGGGACAGCAGGGTGGGAGGGTCTCTCGCCCTAATTTAAACTCAACAGGAAGGCCTGAGCGAGGCCTACTGTAGCTGTCAGCCCTTTTCGCTTCCCTTTTTTCCCCAGCAGGGAGAGGCACCAGCGGCCTCCGTGCTGCAGGCGCGGCCCCTGCATCTGCTCTGAGTCACGCAGGGCGGACTGTTGACTTCTTCCTCACTCATCTTCTTCTCCTTGTTTTTGTTCTGTTTCTCTCACCTTTTCCCTGTCTCATTTTCTGGCCATCTCTTCCAGTCTGTGGCGTGTTTTTGACATGCTGTGTTAGGAGCACAACCTACATTTTCTTTTCGCACTTACAGATTTCCTACACCCTCTTAGCACCAGGATCTTCTGTTTCCTTACAGTAAATAAATCCCAGAATCTTCTATTTTCTTATAGTAATTTAACGCCAAAATCTTGTTTTCTTTCAGTAAGTTAATACCAGAATTCTTCATTTTTTTGCAGTGACAATACCAGAATCATCTGTTTTCTCACAGTAAATTAATAGCAGAATTGTTTGTTTTCTTACAGTAATTTAACACCAGAATCTTCTGTCTTCTTACAGTAGCTTAATACAATAATCTTCTGTTTTCTTAGAGTGACTTAATATAAGAATCTGGTTTTCTCACAGTAATTTAACACCAAAATCTGTTTTCTTATAGTAACTCAATCCAAAAATCTTCTATTTTCTGACAGTAGTTTAACACAAGAATCTTGTTTTTTTTTTTTACAGTAACTTCATACAAGAATCTTATGCTTTTACAATAATTTAATGCAAGAAGCTTCTGCTTTCTTACAGTGACTTAATACACAAATCTTTTGTTTTCTTTCAGAATCTACCATTTTTTAATAGTAAATTAGCCCCACAAATGACAATTTTTTAATAGTTCTTTAATATCAGAACCTACAGTTTACTTACAAAATATTAGGACCAGATCCTACAGTTTTCTTACACTGTCCTAGAACAAGAATCTTCTGTTTGCTTACAGTGACTTAATACCAGCAAATTTTGTTTTCTTACAGTAACTCAATACCAGAATCTACAATTTTCTTATGGAAAATAAGTACCAGAACCTGTAGTTTCTTTTGTAATGAACCTACAGTTTTCTAACAGTAAATTAGGACCAGAAACTACAGTTCTTACATTAGAGCCCACACTTGTCTTACATTAATTTTGCTTCAGAACCTTAGTATGAGCCAAAGCTCTTGCAATAACTCAGTAATAAAGTGTTTTCGAACAGTAGCTCAATACTAGAAATTACCGAAATCTAACTGTACCAGAACGAGAAGAGCTTTCCTTACAAATACTTTGGTAAATAAAACATTGGTAAAACTCCACTACCATGTTAACATTGCTGATACAATGCAAGCCACTTCTGTATATTTTCCAGAACATATTTTTAAGTCTCTCACAGCAATGTATAGCTAATTGATCTATTTCCAAGAGCTTATTGTGGGGAGTTTGTGGAATTGTCTTGTTTGTTCTTCTCTTGATGGTGCAGTTGAATTGCCAGTTCAATAATAAAAGTCAGGCCTCAAGTTTCAGCCTTAACAGAAGGAATTTGTTCAAAACTGTAAGTAAAGAATATGCCACTTGCATGTTTGTTATGAGCCCTTGATGTCTATATTTTAACTAGAGCTGACACCCAACTACCCAACTAGCTTTGAATTATCATAGCACTACAGCAGAAATTGTAACTGGTTCAAAAAGTGCATTTTAGTCAATTTAAATAAAAAAATAATGAAATTAGTAATTTTGTGTAGGCTACAAACAGAATATCTGACTTTCTCACAAGACTCTCACAATATTCAAGTATCCCAGTAATAGTATTATTTACATTTTTATTTATTTCCACATTTCTATCATGTTAGGGTGTTATTATAACATTGCTTATTTATATTTGATCTGAAGTTATGTTCATAAGTCACTCAAAGTATTGGGTGTAGAAGTAAGGGAGGTACATAAGGGAGGAAATATGCTGGGAGAAATTTTTGGCCACTTGTCAGTGTTTAATTTTTTCAACTGTGCAACAGTCTAGACGTTGACCCTTCAGTAATTTATTTAGAGCCATTTGATGGATGTTTTAGTATGTTGTGTGTGTTTGTCTTATTGGAAGTTCCATTTTGTAAGCTTTTGTAAGCTTTTTGACATATTCTCACTTTCTCTCCAATAACCCTCAAAAAAATGCAAACTGACTAGGCCCTAAAGCAGCAAAGCAGCCCCAAACCATAGCACTTCCACCACCATGCTTTACAGTTTGTATAAGGTTCTTTTGATTAAATGCTATTTTTGGTTTTTATTAAACATGTCTTCTAATACTATAGTC
>JBBJLS010070863.1:0-11550 GCA_037577275.1 Bryconaethiops microstoma | reverse complement strand
TGTGTAATTTTGCAATAATTGCGCGTGGTTTGTCTCCTGGTTTTCTTTGTATGAGGTTGCGAGGTGAACGTTCAATCAGCACCTCTTTATCCATCTGGAACACCTTGAGAAGTTTGGAGATTGCTGTGGGAGAGCTCGAGCCCGGTCCCTCATAGACCCCCACGATCCGAATGTTACCTCTCCTCATCCTGCCCTGTAAATCCTCGCATTTTTTCTTTTAGTTCCTCTACTTGTTTCTTAAGGTCTGTTATGGAGCTTTGAGTACAGACTAATTCGTCTGACCATGACGACAGTCCATCCTCTACCGCCTTCACGTTAGCGTTAGCTATCTCTGCGCGCATCACGCTTACATTATTGGCGACTTCTGATCTTACTGCCTGTATTTCGTGCTTTATATCATCAAATTCCTCTGCTAAACCACCCTTCAACTCCTGTCTTATTATAGCAGATATGTCCTTTCTCAATGTGGTGGGGACATCAGCTGTATTCAACGCGGTGTCCATGTTCGGGCAGACCGCAGGATCAGGTGGGATTTGGTCGGGACTCTTTGTACTTTTCGCCGGCTGTGTGCCTTGCTCTGGGCTCGCCGTCGTACTTGTATTTTTGTCAATTCTGCGCCATGTAGGGAAATTGTACTACACTTTAGTTGATAAGAGTTTATTCCCGAAATTGCGATCGCAATTTTAAAGGTAAGTGTCTCTAAATATTGAGATTATTAAGGATTCTGCGGGAGCACTGAAAAGTAAGTCTCACTCCATGCGTTGCTCCCTAGAGCCCCAAAGCCAATGGTATTTTGAATTGCTGGTTGCAGAGTATGAATGCTATGATAAAGCTTAAGTGGCTTCAAAGGTTTTTATGTAATACTGAGAGCTTTTGGTATGCAGTGCCTTCAGCTGTGTTTCGTAAATTGGGTGGTATCCGCTTTTTTTCTCAAATGTGACTTTGATTTATCCCAAATTCCAGTGAAACTATCAGAATTCCACCAACAAGTCTTATTATGTTGGAAATTGGCACACACACACACACACACACACACAATTTCACACCTCACAATACTCCAATTTGGAATAACAAATATATTCTACATAGAAACAAATCCTTATTTTTTGAGGAATGGGTAAAGAGAAATATTTGGTCAGTATTGGATTTAATGGATGAGAGTGGTAATATGTTAGACTATAATTCATTCACTTTAAAACGCGGATTTGCCTGTCACCCAAAGCAATTCTTTACTGTTATTAGTGCAATACCTTCAGAGATAAAATGTTAATGAGATGTTACCTTTTCTATTCCAAAATTACTGCTGTCCTTCCTTCGTTATATTTTGGTGATATTGAAATAGAGAATAAACTTTGCACTAACAAATATTTAAGACGGTTTATCATCCAGTCAAGCTAAACCTTGTCAAATATTAAGAAATAAATTAGATCACACATTTGATAAAAATACTGTTAAGTATTTAATCTAAAAGTACCTATCTAAAATGTCCTATGCAGTTTAAATTTTTAAATAATATATAGCCCTCCAATACATTTTTGCATTCAAAATTTAATTTGTTACCTATGCAAACATTTATATGAAGGTACAGAACATATATTTTTTACATGTAGTCTGTCCCAATCTTTTTGGAAAACTTGGCAGGACTGGATGGTAGAGAAGCGTGTGGTTGCTGATAGTTTCACTCTAACCTTACAAGATGTAATATACGAGATAACCAAAAGAGTGCTCTGTTTTGTATGATTTGATTAATAATATAATGTTATTAGCAAAATACTTTATACATAAATGCCGATATTAAAATTATCTAAAAGACTTTTCGATGCCCTTAGTAAAACAAAAAACCCAAAGGCAGTAAAACTGTTTAATCTCTTTGTATTATATATTTTGTTGTGATTCTATTTTCTTTATTATTATTTTCGTTTAGTCTTTGTTTCCTATTTTCATATGTGATTTTCTTTCTTGGAATATTTTGTTATACATTTTGCCTGGAATTTTATATGGTTATATGTTTTTCTTGTACACGAATTAATGCCATTTAGTTGTACTCAGTGCGCCGTACAGAGGAGACCCAGGAAAAAAAAAATGTGACAGTTGCATGAATGAGTGAATCTATGCAATATTGTGAAAATATACTACACATGTCCCAATAAAAGTGAAATTATAATGAGTTGTTTATCATTTTTATTTGCAAAGTGGTTGAAAGAGGCTGAAAGGCAGTGAGACAGGGAAAATCATCCAACCCCCAGAATGCTATGGTGTTTTTCGTGATCTTATAACGCTGTCGATATGTGTGATGCAACCGTGCAAAACAGCACCTGGTTTTTACTTCTGTAGCATGAATGAGTGAATGTATGCAATATTGTGAAAATATACTACATATTTTGCATTTCCAAACTCCATGAGGCGTGGAGGAACAGTTAAGTGCCCCTGAAGGCAGTGGCCTTCCGAAAAAAGGAAAGGCCTGGTTATGTTCGTTAATTTCCCCTTGGTGTTTTTGTGTGTGCGCGCCAGCGAGGTGTACTGTAATTTTACAAAGACTTCAATTAAAGAAATTTCTATTGTACTCTAAACCTGTGTGTATGTCCTTCACTCAGCCCCGTCATGACAATAGCTGTGCCATATGGCAGTATCATTTGATTGAATTCCCTTCATCTTGTATAAGAACCACCAACAGGTCACCTTCCTGCACGTGCACCACAATGCCAACCTGTTCCACAAGGGGTCTCTGAATGACTATCTTAAATGTTCCATATGTCAATGTGAATAAAAATATTTTTCTGTACCCTTCACAATGTGGCGACTGGATGCTTGCATATCAAAAGCTTATCTCCAAACCCAGCACTGTCTTGAAGGTAGGTTGCGTTGCAAGTGCCAGGACATACTTTGATATAAAACAAAACCCATACATGTTCATCACATCAGTCTCACCAATGACTCGCGGCCTGGATGGTACTAAGGGTTCTGGTTGACATGATGTGCCAGGATCATGCCATGAAATTCTTTGATATTTGATAATAAAGCACATGTATGTATTACAATAAAGAAAAATATGATTGATCTGAAGTGTCAGTCAAGCCAAATGTTCATCAAAACCGGTCTTACCGGTCAGATGCTATCTGGATAGTAGTCCACCAAGGAAGGGTGTTTGGTGACATGCCAGTGCCAGTATGATACATTGGTATCTTTTGATATTTAATGATAAAGCATATGCATGTGTTAGGATAAAGTAAAATATGATTGATCTGAGGTGTTAGTCACCCCACATGTTAATTCAAAAGGCACTGCCTGGATGGTAGGCTTCTATAAAAGGGTGTTTGGTCAGTGATATGCCAGTGCAAGGATGATAGCATAATATTCTTTAATATTTCATAGTAAACAATATGTATGTTCAAGGATAAAGCCAAATATAATTAATCTGACTCCATATGTTCATCAAAATCTGTCTCAGCCGTAGGCCTAAGGCGCTGTCTGGATGATAGCCTATTAGGCAAGCGTGTTTGGTTGGAGACATCCCAATGCCAGGATGATACCTTAATATTCTTTGATATTTGATGATAAAGCACATGTATATGTTAGGATAAAGCAAAGTGTGAGTGCTATGAGGTGTCTGCCCCCCCCCCCTTTGTATATCTTAGTCAGTCTTACCGATAAGGCACTGTCTGGATGGCCTCCTAAACAAGGGTGTTTGATTAGTGACATGCCAGTGCCAGGATGATTCAATTCAATTTAATTATTATATACAGCACCATTTACAATAGCATTGTCTTGTGGCACTTTACATTAACAAGGAGCACCCAAGACCAAAAAGGTCAAGGAAAAACTCCCTTGTGGTAGTTATTCAAAGAAGACACTTTGGGCAGATCCTAATCTCAAGGGGCGAACCCAACTGCCAGTGGTCATCCAGGAAAAGTAGTCAGTAGTTACCATAAGTGATAGACTACAATTTGTCCATTGTTTTGGCCGAGCATCATAATTCCTAAATATTGTCCCACAGCTTTACATGGTAGTCAAGCCATAGGTGGATGTCTAAAGTTCTGGTTAAACAGCGTTAGTAATAGCGTAGTAATAGTGAGGCATAATGTTAAAGTGAGAAGTAGTGAGATTGATCATGGGGGTAACATTGGGTGGAGTCCATTCTAACAAGTACCATAGTGATAAGGAGTCGGTCACAAGGACCCTAAGAAGGACATTCGGTCCTGGCATGGGACTCGTGTGAAGTTGGTCTCAATCCATACAGGAGAAGTTGACAAGGAAGTCAACCAGTGAGAGGCAGGGATGAGACTCAACAGAGATTATTATGGTGTATGTGGACAGAGGAAGCAAATGACTTATGCCAGTCTAGGTGATTCACACTTACAGATCATGTATGGCATATGTGCATATATGTAAAGAAAGGGAGAGAGAAAGAGAGAGAGAAAGAGAGAGCAAGGGCACCGCTACAGATCTTGGGCCTATGACAGAAAAATTATAAACATTGATTATACAGTAATCCCCCAGTTTTACGCAGATCAGGAGTTGCGTTGCTTTTTTCGTGGCAATATGTTTTTTAGCATTTTAGTTCTAAATTATTAAGAAAAATATAATTTACTAATTTTGTAATATAAATACTAAAGTAAATTCGGCTACATTTCCATATAAAATATAACTATATAAATGTTTTGTACTGTCCAGAGAAACACAAAGAAAGCGCGTCTTGGAATGGTGAAAACCCGCTGTGCTCAGAGGCAGGAGGTTTGAAAGTAGTCGATCCTAGAACGTTATTTATTTCTCCTTGCTGCTGATTGCATCTGTATTTTTATTACTCTAAATTAAATTAAAAGAGGCTGTTGAGCTCAATCTCCCTTCAGTGTCTTATTGTAGTGACCCGCCGGTTAAAGCAGACACTTCCTGAAGCCCCTTGAATAAGACGCGCGGCTAAATTATCGATGTAAAAATGATTGGTGATATATGTGATACTCGTACATATCACTGTATTTTTATTACTAAAAATGACATTAAAATATTACTGTATTTACCTGCTTATACCAAAGAAAACATGTTTGTATAAATTAATTGCGGGAGACTGCAGTTCAGTGTAGACTGTCCAGTGTCTGTACTGGTTTACCTTTACATTTTCGTTAAGGGTTATGTATTAAGCTGAGTGTAAAATGAAATTAAAGTGTTTCGGATTCAGGCATTTTCTCTTAGAAACGAACTGATAATTGTTGCCGAAAACTCCAGCAAATTCGTGGAAACTGCAGATATTCTTGACATTTATTTTGCTTTTTTCATGGCAGTATATAATTCTTCACGCATTTTAGTGCTAAATTATTAAGAAAAATATAGGCCTAATTTACTAATTTTGTAACATAAATATTGACGTAAATTCAGCTACATTTCCATATAAAATATAACTAAGTGTTTTTGTACTGTCGGGAGAACACAAAGTAAGTGCGTTTTGGGATGGTTAAATACGGCTGTACTCAGGCAGGGGAGGAGTGGGACTAAAAAGCTGCGCAGAAATAGATAAGATAAGATAAACCTTTAGATGAGACAAACCATTAGTCCCACAAGTGCGAAATTTGTCTGCATCTCGTCCGAGGCTGCCGGGCACTGGACAGCCATTCTTTTCCAGAAGGCACAGATTGCAAGTCCACCCCTGACTCATCTTGAGTGTTTTTGTTTTGTTCTTCTTAAAGCCCTGAATATTTATTACGGTAAATTATATTAAAATAGGTTGTTGAGCTCAGTCGCTGTCCAATGTCTGCTTTAACCGGCGAGTCACTACAATATGACTCCTGTAAAAATTATTGGTGATTACCCGTACATTTTACTGTATTTTTATTACTAAAAATTACACTACTTTATTGCTGTATTTACCTGTTTATACCAAAGAAAATGACAGGGCATACCAAAGAAAATGCCCGTGCAGGAATTACAATACAGTCTGTTCAGGGGTAATATCGGAATTTAAATTCTAGCACTGTAGGTGTTCAGTGTAAACTGTACAGTACGAATATTTTAATTTACTTTAAATGCTAAATTTAGCCTGCCCTGTAGTCTAAAATGATTGCGATTAACTTTTTTAGGCGGGAGATCAGAATGGTGGTAGCCTACACGCTTTGGCTACTAAAATAAATAAATAAATAAATAAATAAATAAAAATTAATACTAATGATAATAAAAACGAATTAATTCTGATCTAACAGTGTAATAAGATAAGAATAAAAAAATATATAGGGTGGTAATCAACTCAAGTACACAGTTTCTGATGACAGTTGCTGAACAGGTTGGCATTGTGGTGCACGTGCAGGAAGGTGATCTGGTGGTGGTTCTTATACAAGATGAAGGGAACTCAATCAAATGATACTACCATATAACACAGCTTTTGTCATGACGGGTCTGAGTGAAGGACGCACAGGTTCAGAGTACAACAGAATGTTCTTTAATTAAAGTCTTTGTAAAACTACAGTACGCCTGGCTGGCGCGCACACACAAAATCACCAGGGGGAACTTTACGAACGCAGCCAGGCCTTTCACTGCCTTCAGGGGCACTTAACTGTTGCTCCACGCGTCGTGGAGTTTACTGGGAATGCAAAATGTGTAGTATATTTTCACAATGTTGCATACATTCACTCATTCATGCAACAGAAGTAAAAACCAGGCGCTGTTTTGCACGGTCGCACCACACAATATCCACAGCGTTATCAGATCATGAAAAAGACCATAGCATTCTGGGGGGTGTATGATTTTCCCCGTCTCACTGCCTTTAAGCCTCTTTCAACCGCTTTGCAAACAAAAATGATAATCAACTCATTATTATTTCACTCTTAGTGGGAAATGTGTAGCATATTTTCACAATATTGCATAGTTTCACTCATTCATGCAACAGAAGTAAAAACCAGGCGCTGTTTTGCACGGTCGCACCACACAATATCCACAGCATTATCAGATCACGTTATCAGTCACCAGTTAGCGCTCATAGTGGCGGTGTTACACACTGCGCATTAAATACATAGGGTAGTGAAGCGTTGTCCTACCACGTAAAAACGGCCTAAAGCGTGATCCCTTTGAATAGATTTTTATGTCATGATGGCTGCACGAAAAGTCATGAGACCGGGTTGTTTTCAGAGGGTGCATTTTTGAAGCAGTGCATGCTAAAGTTGTATGAGCAGGTGTGCCCTGACCAGATGCAAACTTGAAGTCAGACCTCTCTGTCACAGAGGAGTTCCTGGATGTAGCTGCCATGCGGGACGACAACAGAGGGACCTTTTCAAGACGGTAAAGAAGTCAGTCAGTAAAGCTAAATTACCCTGGGAAAAGTTGGTGGGGCTAACTACCGATGGTGCACCTGCAATGAGTGGGGAAAAACAGGCTTGGTTGAACTAATGAAAGACAAAATGCAAAACATGAACTGCCCCACATCTCTGATAACGTATAATTGCATTGTACATCAAGAAGCTCTGTGTGGAAAGGTTCTGGAAATGAATGGAATAATGTCCACGGTCATGAAAACCGGGTGTGTGGCCTGAATCACCGCCAGTTCCAGCTGTTTCTGCAGGAGGCGGCGGAGCATGGAGATGTGCCTCATCTTACAGAAGTCAGGTGGCTGAGCAGGAGCGCAGTGCTCAAACGGTTTTTTGAGCTCAGGGAACAAATCAGTTTTCATGGAAAGTAAAGGAAACCCTTTGCATGAACTGTCAGATCCAACCTGGCTTTGTGATTTTGCTATGTTATGTGACATAACCGAACACCTCGCCCAGCTGAATCAGAGGTTGCAGGGTCGCAAATGTCTGCTTTCCAGCGCAGACTCCACTTATGGAAATCTCAACTGGAACAAGCCAGTCTTGTTCACCCTCCTGTTTGTCAGAGCATCTCAGCCTCAGTTTCTGGTGGGTTTTCCTGCTCTAGGTTGGCTACCAAATTGAGCCAGTTAATGAATTTGATCTTCGCTTCTCGGACATCAAGGCGCAGCACTCAGACTTTGCCATCTGATATCACAACTCATAGCAACAGTGCGCCCCAACCCCTTTACATGGAGTTAATAGACCTTCAATGTGACATTGGCCTGAAAGCAAAGTTCCAGGATGCTGCAGTCGAAGACTTTTACCGTCTACTGCCCTTTGACTTGATGCCACAGCTCTGACTTCATGCTGCCCGTGTCCTGTCCATGTTTGGGAGCCCCTATCTGTGCGAACATATGTTTTCAATAATGAATCTAAACAAGAACAAGCACAGATCACGACTCACAGATGACAAACCTTTGCGGATTGCTACAGCACAAGACCTAAAACCAGACATTGACACACTGACTAGGGGAACACGTTGTCAGACATCCGGCCAGAAAACAAACAGGTGAGAATCAAAACATAAAACGAAAATGTAATGTGTTTCAACCAAAAACAGAACAGTGTAATATTTGTGAAATGTAATGGTTGTGGTTCTGTTTTGTTTGTTATTTTCAGAACAGTACTGGATGAGGCTGGTGGATGATTTGGTGTCTCAGAGTGAGAAAGGACATACTTGTTGTGTTCAGGGACAATCAGTATCACCTAATCAACTTCACCAATATAGTTTTGAAATGTGAACATTTGTTATTTCAAGTTAATGACATATCCTTTGAATGTGCAACAATATTTTTATTGTGCTTGATTTTAGTATTTTGAACTTGAATTTTAAATGTAATTTATTGAAGGAAAGTTTGTTGCAGTCTGTTCAAATACAATAATTCTGGCCAATATGTCAGTACTAGACTATTCAATAAATGTTAATCCTGTCTGGCCCGTGACATTGTGTGGTAAATTTTGGCCCGTTGTGTAACTGAGTTTGACACTCCTGACTTAGGCTAAGTTATGAGTAAAGGAACCCATTAACGACCCTTGGTAAATCTGTGCCATACAGTTGTGATGTTATATAAACAAGCTGTTTGCAAAGTTATGGTGATAACACACAAATAAAACAGTTGTTTTATGGCTGCGCTAGTAAACTCTGGTGAAATAAGTTAAAAATATCATCTAAAACAATAGACAACTAAATTATCTTATTGAAAGTGAGAACATTATTTTTTTTACCACCATTCTTGAACTTTAACAGTGAGATGGCAGTTAATTATCTATGAATGGTCGTGGGGTAAGGAGAAGGCCACATTTGGGGCTTGGTGTTAGAGGAGCTTTTCTGTAGGTATTTATGAACAATATACAGACATGAAAGACATCCCTCTCTCTCTCTCTCTCTCTCTCTCCCTCTCTCTCTCTCTCTCTCTCTGTCTCTCTCTCTCTCTCTGTCACATGCGCACATGTACAGAATGCCCTTTTATTTCCCCAAATATTCATTAAAACATTCAGCTGCATCATTTTGATTGAATACTACTTTTATTATATACTACTTTGTTGATATACACATTCATGGGAGCGCAAAGATGGGTGATGTGTGTAATTGTATGTGGTGGGCCGTTCTTCCCCAAAATGCCAGGGGTGTTTTTTGTCCCAGTCTGCCCCTGTGTAAAGTCACAGAGCGGGGTCAACGATTGCTAAGGTCCATGGTGCATAAAATTCACCAATGCTGTGCTGATTCTATGGCTAAAGAATTCCAAACTTCCACTGGCATTTTCCCCGGTGATCCAAAGTTATTAGCTGAAAACCGTTCACCTCGCCCGGTGTCCCATTACTTTTGTCCAAGGTGAACGGTATAACTCCGGATCTCCGGGGGCTATTATGGCAAATGAGAGGTCGTTGGAAAGGTGTCACCGAGCCCTTTCTAACTGTGAAGTTTCACATTTAGAGTGTTAGATATATTTTTCATATCTAACATTTAGATTTAAGATCATTCAAGGCAAATCCACCATGTTGGTGAGGGATATCACAGCACGCAGTCCAGCCCCCTGCTAAGTAACAGCCAACTTTAATCATATGATGTGGCCAATTAGCTTATTTTTTGGAAAAGTGGTACATTAAAATGACACATTTAGAGTGGCCGTTTGTAAAAAACATTTAGATTTAGAGCGCAACATTTAGTTTTTAAACACATTTAACTCTAAATGTGTGAAAATTGTGTGAACATTGTGCTAAATTATGTTTTTACAAACGGCACCCCTTACATCCAGCACCTTTGGGATGAACTGGAACGGAGATTGCGACCCAGGCTTTCTCATCCAACATCAGTGCCTGACCTGGTAGCTGTTATAGTGTTGGTGTCGGTCCATCTAGAGAAGGGCCCTGATGAGCTGAGGTGGGGGCAGGGTTCAACGCTATATGTGCCAGTGATCTTTATATAAAAACGTCCTCCGTTTTCACTCCCCTCGTCGGAAGAGCCCCAAATTGATGGAATTTAGGGAGAACTGACTGGAGATTTGCGCAATTAAAGTCTCTGGTAACAATTAGCAGTGCGTCAGGATGAGTGTTTTGGAGCTCACTGACGGCTCTGTAAAGTTCAGCCAGCATGTTGTTAGATTTAGTGCTGGGTGGGAAGTACACCACAATGGTGATTCACGCTTGTAAATTTGCTCTGTAAATAAAATGGCCTGCATCACAAACTCCAGCAGTAGTGTGCAGTAACTGGAGATCAGCACAGTGTTTTATAAAATACAGTAGTATTCAAGCAATTTACTTTCAAAATATCCTTCCCATCTCCATGGAAGGGATTTTAGTGGGACACTTTTTGCATGACAATTGAAAACAAAATCTAAACTTTTCATCAATAATTAAGCAATTGTAGTAGAGTTTAATGTTTTTTGTTACATAACAGCAGTTAATTTTTAGGCTGTTCATAAGACCATATGATATTTATATAAACTGACATAAACCTAAATTAAGATTTATTCCAACAAACATCATAAAGGCTGCTTTATTCCACTTTGATGCCGTTTCAGCCCAGAAAGTGCTTTGGTAACTAATGCTTGTTAGCCTTTATAAATGTTCCCATAGGTGTCATAAAAGGCTTATGTGGATGTCTTGTAGCTTCACAAATGTTGTCATTACCAGTAGATCAATTTGTTCTATCATTAATCTCACTGTGAAGGTGAAGTAAAAACAACTGGTGTCTTTATCCATAGTTACAATTATAGGTCAGACAATACTTGGTTTTTAAAATTTTATTCAAGGTCCACCAACACCACATTTTTCTTTGTTTAAAATTTGTTTTTAAAGTGAATATGACGAATAAACACTTTCCAGAGTTTAAGCTCAACAGCCAGTTTTAAAGGTTCTTAAAGGTGTTTCTCACCTGTTAACAAAAAGATGCTCAGTTGTTGTTGTGTGTCTCCTGGAGTCTGTGTTCTGCGAGATGATGGCGAAAACTAAATCCACAACAATCCCTCGATGTTTGTTATAGCAGATTTGGATGAAGTTCCATGGAACAAAGCAAATGAACAAAGATCCACAGATACACAGCAGACACACACACTATAGGGTTACCTTTAAAATGAGCAAAAATGTTTCCTGTTAAGTTGCCCAAAAATATTAATGTTATTTAATTCTAAATTTGAACATTTTTACTACTTATTTTCTAACCCTGGAACATCCCACTCACACACACACACACACACATACATACAGAGAGAGAGAGTGAGAGAGA
>JBBJLS010070862.1:0-11551 GCA_037577275.1 Bryconaethiops microstoma | reverse complement strand
GACAATGATCCCAAACACACCGGCCGGGTAACGAAGGAGTGGCTTCGTAAGAAGCATTTCAAGGTCCTGGAGTGGCCAAGCCGGTCTCCAGATCTCAACCCCATAGAAAATCTTTGGAGGGAGCTGAAAGTCCGTGTTGCCGAGCAAAAGAAACATCACTTCTCTAGAGGAGATCTGCATGGAGGAATGGGCCAAAATACCAGCAACAGTGTGTGAAAACCTTTTTGACATATGAGTGAATGAATTATCAACATTACAGACTTTCAATGTCTCTTATTTAATAACTGTTCATGTGAAGTAATGGTCACAGCAATCAAAAATATGACCTAATATGCTGAGGGAAAAATCGTCAGGAAAAACAATGATAGAACTAAGTCCGTCTATAAGGTGCAGTTTAAGACAATGTACATACAAGCACGGGTGTTCTGATGGATTATACTGCCTTGTCGAAAAATGTTACATTTAAGTTTATAGAGTTCTTACAGTTTATAGTCAGTTTATAACATGATAATATGCATAATCTCAGAAAAATACATCTTATTTAAAATATATACTTATAAGCACTCTATTGATTCATGCTACCCTATCAAAAAACACCACCTTAAAATTCATACGGTTCATACAGTGTAAAATCAATTTAAAACACTAATAATGATCAGAAATAGGCAATTAATGCATAAGAGAAAAACATATTGTATTTAAAAATATATATTTTTTAAGCAGTGTTATCGATTCATGCTACCCTGTCAATAAAAGCTACCTCGAAACTTTATACAGTCAGTTTAGCACTGGCAATAATGAGAAATAATCAAAGTGAAATATATTTTATTTTAAAGAGAGGAGCTTACATAGATATAGATAGATCTTCAGAGGTGCATAGAGCCAGTTTAAACATTCAGGTTCTAACACTGAGAAACGCTACTGTGAAGCAGGGTGTTCTGACCATTCCCGCTACCCTGTGGAAAAATGTTCTCTTGAAGTTTATACAGCTGCCAGTGTCCCAAGGTAGCACAGATTTGTGGGCGTAGCACTGAATTCCAAGACTGTGGAACTGCACATGTGCAGAAGGACACAGTAGCACATCTGGATGGGTAGCATGTTTCGACAGAACACCGGACCAGGTTAAATTCACCTGGTGCGATTATCATAATTTTTTAACACGTTATTTTTTCTGTGATTAATTGATTGAATAAATGTTCATTCTTCATTCCACACCCCTAAATTGTATATAGAGTAAACCCCCGCTTATTGCGATGTTGTGATGTGGTAAAAAAATGCCTAAAAATAAGGCTGGGCAATATAGCAAAAAAACTGATCATGATATATTTCCCCATATTAAACGATATTGATTTTATCACGATTTTTTCCCTGATACTGCAAGTTTGAAAGCATCTAGACTGGCGCTTGTTATCTGCAGACAAAAAATGCCAAACGTCGTTGTAAATTCACTGATGATTTATAAAAAAAAAATACACATGCTGTCGTTGACACATTTGTATAACGCCTAGTAGTGAGAAAGCAAAACAAGGAGAGTTGGACAGTGTTTTCAATAACAATACCAATTAAAACATTTAGATAGCAATAGCAATAGTTACAAAAAAATATTTGAACAATTCCCAGTGATTTTGATCATGATTCCTAAAGAAAACTAAAATCATAATCAGAAAGTGGGTGTGGCTTAAAAGAGAAATATGTGGCAGGTACTAGGAGTGAACATAATTACTAACTGCTGTATAACTATGAACCTGACCTAACACTGACATAACCATGCCATAAACACATCACGGTAGAGGTCAAATGAGGTCTTAGCATTTTATGTCTATTAATATAATAGTGTCACATCAACATTATCCATAATTGTCAAGGAGGCTGCGATAAAATTGATGTCATGACATTAAATTATAAAGTGACATATTACGTCAAACATAATAGCATTGGACATGAAAATAATGACGGTCAGTGGTGGTCCTTGTTGGTCCTTAACCACTGATGGACAGGGATCATGGTGGGTGATAAACTGTGTAACAACAGACAGTCAGTAAGATGTATCACTGGAAATGCCCGTTTTAAAGATGAAACATAAGCTTGAAGGAGGAAAAGGACAATGAGCTGCATAGTGAACAGTTCAAGCAGTGCCACAGTGATGTAATGGACAATTGTTCAAAAGCCTTTGTTACTGATCTAGAACAAACACCGCAGCTGAGGCAGCTCCGGCTTATAGACTATAGACTATAAATATATATTTTATATATATATATACATATTTTATATATATATATATATATATAAATTCCACCTAAAAGAGCATATGTTTGGTGTATTAAGGCATTTCTGGATCTTTGCCTCTGAAACCGATCCCTGAGTATTACTAAATCCAATACTCTAAGCATTTAATAATGTACAGGCTTAATTCCTAAAAGACCCTTGATGCAAGTTTCAGGTACCCAATACGGAGCTTTTGCTCTTCTCACCAGAGGAACCACTAAGAGCAACTTGGGCCAAAATGCAATGTGTGTCTCACAATGCGACAGAATCAAAAGCACATTTTGGGCATGCTCAATTCCCTTTGTGTAAATTCTTTCCGATACAAATGAAAGAAAAATGAATCAACTCAGCTGCGAGCTGGACAGCATTAAAGATTTGGGGTTTTGTTCCCTTTCAGTCTTTATTTGCCATAAGTGAATTTGTCCCATGGTAGAAGAAACCAGTCTGAATTTCATGGGCTGCAGAGCCAAAACAATACGTAATCCCATCGCAACAATGATATTGCTTCCCCAGAGTGTTGATACACAATACAGTTTTTGCCCTCAAAAATAAAAGATGCATTATTGACAGGCCACTATGGAACGATATGACACAGTGACATGCACAACTTTCAAAAGGCACACAAGCTTTACATTTGTGTCCTATAGTCAATAGTACACAGGACATGCCTATTCATGCTTTCCAATGACTCATATCTAGGTCTATCACTATTTATTATATTAGGAATTTAGAAATCTGGTAAGTAGAATGAAGACTAGTTAAGTAATAATATACACATAATTTATAAAAGCACTTCATTCAGAGTAGATTTTTTGTAGAATCACACCTTGTCTGTCAAAATATTAGTATTGCAATTATACTGGTACATATTGCAACTGTGATATTTCAGTTAATTAAAGCGTCCAAATGGTGAATGGTTGGAACATCTTTATCTAGGCACCTTGTATTAGGCACTTCGCAGCCTGTCAGAGTAAAACATTTGTTCCTATTTCTTAAATATTAATCTAGTCAATACACAAAGATAGGACAGACTGACGGGCATATAATAGTATTTTTGCAACAAGGCGAAATATAAAGAAGTAAGGGGTAGCTCAAGATTCCAATTTAAATAAAAATGTAGATGAATACACAAAAGTAGGGATGGTACTGGCATTGGCTGATATCCAACAGAAAACAACAGACCAGATCAGGTAGAAGAGGGGGAAAAAAATCTAGCTTTGTTTCTTCGAGTTGTAGTTGTTTGAGTACTCATAGATGCTCATCTTAAGTGATGGGTTTAATTAAAACCACTTAATTTCAACGCTTTGTAGTTTGTAAAAAAGAAAAATCAGATTGGAATTAATGATACTCTGTTACAATCAGTATCAGAAAAGAACAAGTGGTATTTCTAAACTAGCATAAATGATTACATTACTTCAACATGTTTTGTCTGGCAAAGCTTTATAATGGGAAAAAAAAAACAACTATAGACTATTTATAACAGATGAAAAGCAACAGATCTTGTAATAGAACAGCAAGAAGCATTTCGAATTTAGCATAACAAATATTTTTATAGCATTAAATCTCACTGCATGGTATCCCAAAATGCTGGAAAAAATCCATATTAGTCGCAAATATGCAAAGCCAGGTCATTTAGGACAGACACGTTCTTTGCTAACCAACACGAAAGCCAAGGGTGCTTTTAAGTATGTTTTGATATTGAGGGTTTTAAGCGTCAGGCAACTGTGTTAAGCAGCTACTTTTGGTACTAGAGATTCTCAGGAGGCAGAAAGGATAGCAAAGAAGTGACAGGAGCTAAAAATAGGCTGTTGGTTTTGGCTGGCCCAGGATTTTCCCTTTTGCTGCGCTCTCTGAATGCAGAAATCCCTGTCATTCTCCTCCGCTGTCCCCTGCTTCCTGCTTACAGCCTGCCAACACAATGGTGCCGTCCTAGCCACCGGAATACACACTCTTAAGCTGACAGGCCAACATGACAGGAAATCATATAAAGCAACAAGCCTGCAGCATGGGAGATGTCTTCTTACAGAGGAATGCTAAAACTTCACAACTGAGAGATACAACACCAGGCTGATGTGGATGCTCTGAACACTAAAGTAAACATGATGGCCTTCAAAGGCATCCAAAGCACCAACTAACCACGCACTCAAGCTACCCAGCAACATAAGCATTATTTCAACACTAACTGCACTAGCACTGTTTGTTTAAACTTGTAACACCATACCCTGGTGGAAGCCTCAGGATGTGGAAGACTTGCCTGTGACTGCTGATGAGAGAGATGATGGAAACACTTTAAAGAATGTTCTAAGTTCTTCTCCATTAGACCCTGGTTTTGGGTAAATGTCGAGCTGGTGGTGACAACTGAACGCCAGCTGTTGTCTGTGCAGACCTCGTATTAAGCTGCGTGCAAGGAACAATCAAGAGTCAGACATCTTAATTTTCTAGGAAATCCAGCCATCCAAACATCCAATTTCAATTTGGCTAAGTAAAATCAAGGCCCAACTCAAGTCCAACCGATTATCATTATGATTTGATACCCCAGTAGCCCCTTTTCAAACTGGGAACACTTCATTACCCTAAGGCACTTTTTGGGAAAAAAGTGATAAAGAGCCAGGCTGAGAGATGGATCCCAACTCATATCTTCTGGTTTGTTGCACAGTCCTCAGTCCTCATGTTTTTTCATACTTTCTTTTGCGTGCAAGACTCCCTTCCCAGCTAAATAGTTCAATAGGTCAAACCCAACCTGATCCAAGCTTCTGTGGTCAGCTATATTAATAAGCTGTACTAAACCACACATTTGATTCTTCCTTTCTTTTGGTATCCTACTTACGTCACAGTCACATATTTACAATATGTAGCAGTGTGGCACGTTTGGAATTGTTATTCCTAGGAGTGTAACAATTCATCCAACCCACAATTTAATTTAGTTCACAGTACTGCCTTAAGAATTCAGTAATAACATGATATTTTTAAAACAATATTTAAATAAAGAAAAATCAGTGACTGTAAACATTACACTACAGCTTGCAGACAGGAGGAGTGTATTAACATTAACATGTTGGAGTGTGAAATCAAAATATGTCAATGCATTATTACCCCCTTGGTTATTTCACAAGTGTATTCCACAAAAATGTACACCATGAAAGTATATACCAGTACATGCATACAAAAAATTAAGTGATTTCACTCAAGGATATTAAATGACTGTTAACTAAGACATTAAGAAGGTTAAATTGGACCCTAAGCCAATATTTAAAAAACTATAAAATGTAGGAGTGCATGAGATGGTGAGAAATTTCACCACAGAAACAGGTTTAATTCCACTTGAAGAGATCCCCCTCAATACACAGTAAAATTAAAAAAGGAAAAAGACTTCACCACAGAAACTGTAGCCAACATTTTATCATTTATTTTTCACACACATGTCCTGATTTTAGCCACAAATTTAAACTTCAGTGAATCACTGATAAAACGGTAGGTAAAACACAATTACATAAAAAAACTATAATAATTATTACAAGAATGACATTATGAGATGTAGTACATACCTTACATAATTTGTGTGACTACATTTCCAAAACATCAAAGATTAAAACATTAAAACAGAGTTCTTGGATTTGATCAGGATGAAAAAACAGGATCAGGACACCCCTCGAATTCACTTGTTGTGCCTACAGTTGATGCTCATAACGAGTGGATCTAGCACCATATATGCTAGTATAGGCAATCATATGAACACTATTGGGGCTGTGCTTTGACCCGCATGCAGATAGGTTATTAAAACATGGCTGTAGCCCATGGCTCGCATAATTCAGCACCAGCTGAGCAAGAGAGAGGCTAGTGCGTCTCCAGTGACCAGCGTGGAAAATGTTTTAGTTGCATCGCACAGCCCATCTGTTCAGTGAAACTGTTCAATGAGTTGTATGCAAGCTATAGAGAACATCAGCCAGCTGGACTTTTCAATGAAAGAACAGTTGTCAAAACTTGCAGGATGAACCACAGCAGGATGAACATTGTCTTCAGGCGGAAATGCTGGTAACTTCATCTGAATTTCAATTTGCTGAAGCTTTACATCAAATCTTTACTCAAGCAGGTAGAGTTGTTTCTTCAGAGCACAACAGAAGACAAGTTTTGTAAACAAAAGTCCATCAGGACCGGAAGTTTTGACCTTTCCAGATGATTCTCAAAACTATTCAGAAAACCCAAAAGCTACAACAGTAGAGAACCTGCCCTGGGACAGAGAGAGAGAAAAAAGAGAGAGAAAGAAAGAGAAAGAAAGGAACCTGGTCAGCATCTTCAACATCCAAACACAACTACTGTCCTCACAACCACAACAACAATCGACTAGTCTGCAACTGTGCCACCAGGCTCGACTAGACCAGCAGGAAAGAAAGAAAATGCTGCAGCTTACAAGCTACAGATTACTTCCTCATGTTCTTCAAAACACATCCTAGAAGTAAAACACATTCCTGTTTACAGATTGTAATAGACCTTTGTCAAATACCAGAGCTGTCACACATGCTGAGTCACAATTTTTTGGAAAGAATTTAAACACAAATTGATTTCAGATGGACAGAAATATGGATATACATAAATGTATACAACATATAGCTGTATGTAAATGTTTCAGCGTGTCTGAACACAAAGCACAAGAATGCTATAACTGGATCATCAGAAACGTAGCATTAGGAACCATCAGTCATGTCCTCCCATGAGCCAGACGTGAACTATGAACCCCACAACTGAACCCGCTACAAGGCCAAATATTTCATTTCAATCATAATTTGTCACTTCTCATATTTTGGACACCATTTCAAACAAATATTACCTTTGAGGAACACTCATATTTGATATATATGGTGTGCAACCACATTAATGCAGCCACATTCCCAATACTGAGGGAATAAACATTTATGGCTATTTTCACTCCTTCATGATTTGACATACTGACTCATATGGTATTTCAGTGAGGCTGAAAGTTGAGTGTTTACATTACTCCAGAGATGTAATAAAGTCACTGAGTTGTTAGTAACATGTCTCAAATCAATACAGGTAGGCTTTAAGTCTGAAGTTTTGCATCCTAAAGAAGTCAGCATGCATTCTCAGAAACTAAGTAAATTGTAAATCAACACTGAAAAAGAAAAAATCAGCAGCTCATAAAATGTGCAAAAACTTTGTTGTCTCAGGGTGGTTGACAAGAGGAAAATAAAGACTAAAAACACTGGTAAATGATGAGTGGTTGCTCTGGTAACTGTCATTTAACATAAGTTTGTTTTTCTTTACATAACATCCCACTCTGGGATTTGAAGCCAGGACTCTGGAATTCAGTGAAGATGCCATTTATGGTTAAAGTGGGTGGAGTGAACCATTTGGGCCCAAGAACAGGTGAGAAATGGCTGCATGACCGGGAGAGACAGAGACCTTAGCTTGCTGGAGAACTAACAGTAGAACATAAAACAAGCAGTCACAACCTCATTATTTTTATAAACTACAACAATGGTGACATATATTTCAGTGACCTCTGATTTTTTTTTAACAAAAGAAAGTTTGCATTAAAAAAAAAAAAAAAATCTATCCACAATTGACTTTGAACTCACAACCCTAACTATGCGTGGGTGGTTGAAGCAGCCAATTTTAAAAGGGCGCATAAAGTTACTGAAAACTGCTCATTTAAAACCACTCTAACTAAAGCAAATGAATTGTTTCCTAAATAACTAAAATGACAGTTAGAAATGAGACTTATACTCTTAAAGTAACACACTTTTGACTCATTGCTGACACAATCACACTAAAAAGAAATCATGTTTTAAAAGTCTCAGTGTAAAGACCTGCACTTAAAACCCCTATTACATGGTGAAGCAAAAGTAGAGTGGACTGTAGTTGATGTAGTTAAACCTCCACTCTCTCGTTTCCCTCCATCTGGAGTAAACTTCACATAGTTGGCCACAGTGGACCTGTCCCTGTTGTTTTTGGGTCAATTTCACGCCACTGCAATTTCAGCTCCCTGAGTATGAAGTTGGAGAGATAAGGTTATTATTCTGTACTAGTAACAGTAACTGTATTGCAGGGCAATTTTACAAGACATGTAACATTATGTAACAACCCATGTAACGTTACACTTTCATATCTCTGCAAGTAATTCTGACCCTCTCTTTTTAAAGGCAATGTTTTATTTGAGCTATGTTAGGAAGCTTTCAATCAAGAACTGCCCTAGGCCACTACTAACCTTAATTTAGTTTCTTTTGAGTCATTCAGAGGTCAAATTCACAGGATGTGCTCTTGTGTTTGACTTTTAGATCATTGACTGATGACCATTCTGCTGCAGGTGTTTCTGGAAGGGAGCAGAATTCATATTTTTGTCCAAGTAACCCAGATGTGGAAGCAGCAGAGCTTCCCCACACCATCTCTTTACCACCAGCATGTTTGACTGCAGCTGTGTATTCTTATTGTGGAATGCATTCTTAGCTTTAGGTCAAATATAGCAGGAAAACCTTCCAATAAAGTTCTACTTTTTTTTTTATCAGTCCACAGAACAGCACTAGCAACAAAGGTAGCAATAACAGCTGATTTAGAACGTACAGCTCTTCTGTTTTACATAAGAATGCACAGGCACTGTACGAACCTGTACCTAAGATTCTGACGTTAAAAGGTGGAAACTATTCTTTCAAGTCTTCTGCCACTGATGTATTTATATCCTTATTGAAAAGGAAGACAGTGACCATGAATCGGGCAATCCTCTGTGGACGGGAAACGAGCAATAGAAGGGTAAGTTTCCTCCCTGCATTGTCAGCATGTCCACCCCATAAACAGTTTAGAGCTACCGACTACAACAGGATAGCATGACAAGCTGGTAGAGCAGGATATAACTACTTAGCTTTCCCTCCTGAATTTCCCATTTCCACTGATGCTAGGCTATGAAGTAATACTGAGCTCATTTCCTCTAAAATGACCTTTCAGTACACTATCCACCCTTGACTCATAACAATAGACATGTTCCCTTTAAACAGACAAGGTCCACCTCGTGTTGCAAAATCCGTCGTAATGTAGGTCTGATCACCACAAAGACCACAAATACATACAGCTTATCTACATCTAGCTACTGATAATTAATTCATATGTATAACCAAAACAAAATAGGGATGCATTAGCATACTTACTCCGAATATCCTCCTATCACTGATAAATTCACAGGAATTCCAATGGGCTGAGAAGACTCTAGGTCAGGATTATTTGCATTCTGTTTAAAATAATCACAAGACTTACTGCATCACACTTCCACTAAAGTGTAATTTAGGACATATTATTGTGGATTGTATTGCCAACTGAAAGTAATCCAAAACAATTTTTAAATGCAAACTCTGGATTATCACTCTCAGTAGAGCCATTCCAATTATTAATCTTTTATTTCACGAGTGATCTTTGTTCCCAGAGATTAACATTATACAGCTGTCTAATGACCATCCACAACTGCTTCCCTAAAGGGCTGATGCTTCAGCGTCCAAGCACTGGGCTCACACATTCTCAAAGGACAGAGAGTACTCTGCATCTGGATCTTGCTCATCATATGAAGGACCTTGCTCAACCTCTTGGTCCATATGGACAGAATGTCTCTATCAGAATTACATCTTCACTGAAATTTTTTTTCTTGTGTTTTCACGCCATCATCGGTCTTTGGTACATTGTCCCTTTGAAGTTATACTGCATTCCCCACAAACTGTGTAGATTTGCATATATTTTTGTTGCATGCATCTATTGTACAGCATCTGGAAAAAACACATGATAAACAAAAATGACATTGACTGTGGTGATGATGCAGGATAAACTGCTATCTGAATCTTTAAGATCTGTAGCCCTGGGCATTCGTGTGTTTTCATGGCCACAGGCAATTCACCAAGATGCTATAAATTAGAAGACACACATCTGTGCACAGTTCCTTCCTGATGGCTTGATAGTAAATCTAAGCCCCATGTAAAAAGAAAATTTATTAATTTAAAAAAAAAAAAAAAAAAAAAAAAAAAAAAAGGTCGTAGTCTAGCCTACACATGTGAAAGTAACAGCACAAAAGCCAAAATCTCAAGTCTCACATATCATAGTTTACAAAAATACATCTACAAATATAAATAACAATATAGTGATGTTATCATGATAAGCTATGTAACCAATATGCTTTTATGAGCACATCATGGGAATACTTAGTACTTCCAGAACACCGAACTTCCACATACATCATAATTTAGACCAGTTACAGAGTGGGTCTAACAAACAAAAACAACAGAGTGATGCGGAAATTCACAGGGGTTACATTCCAAGGGCACCCACGAATTTTGAAAAACCATGAATTTGTGATGTGGTAAAAAAAAAAAAAAAAAAAAAAGCCTAACATGCTCCCGAATATGCTCCCAAAACCCTTACATTACCCACACAGGAAACTGTTGATGCGGAAATGCTGGACTGCATCTGCCCAAGATGCGTGACAGGGCACAAGCCAATCAGCGGCAAGGAGAAATAAACAGCGCTCTCGGATTGGCTACTTTCAAACCTGCTGCCTCAAAGTACAGGGGTGTTGCACTTTCATGTACGGTTGCTTTGTGTTCTCTTGGAAGTACTAAAAAGTTTACACATTAATATTTTATATAAAAATGGAGCTGAATTTTTGTTAATATTTATGTTACAAATGAATTTTCTTAATAATTTAGAACTAAAATGCATGAAAATGATGGGGGATATTTGCAGTTCTGCGATTTTGCAAGTGTTTCTGTGAACAATTATTAGTTAGGTTCTAAAAAAAAAAATCCACGAGCGACTGAGGCGGCAAACTCTGAACTGTGACTGTATAATAAATGCATAGTAATAGCAAAGTGATTATAAAAACATTATATACATTTTTTCTCCGGTGGAAAATGAATACTTTTTTCCTTCTGTATTGTGACAGATCTCAGACTAGGAAAAGGAAGGAACACACACACACAAACACACACACACACGGGGACACACATACACACAGGGATGGACATACACACCTAAACACAGGGACACACACACGCAGGGACACACACGCAGGGACACACACGCAGGGACACACACGCAGGGACACACACGCAGGGACACACAGAAAGACACACACAGACACATTTGGCTTTATCATTATCTGGATGTGACAAAATGGTAATATAATTATGCTTGTTTTACTCGTGCACATTCAGGCGCGCACTCACACGTGCACACACACACACACACACACACACACACACACACACACACACACACACACACACACACA
The DNA here is from genome assembly GCA_037577275.1 of Bryconaethiops microstoma. Classification (NCBI taxonomy): domain Eukaryota; kingdom Metazoa; phylum Chordata; class Actinopteri; order Characiformes; family Alestidae; genus Bryconaethiops; species Bryconaethiops microstoma. The sequence continues at coordinate 9 of JBBJLS010070862.1, read as the reverse complement.
CACACACAC
>JBBJLS010070861.1:0-11551 GCA_037577275.1 Bryconaethiops microstoma | reverse complement strand
GTGTGTGTGTGTGTGTGTGTGTACGTATCACGCATGGTGTGTAGTACATTGTCCATAGTAAGTAGATAAGTAAATAAATAAATAAGATTAGAAGTGCAGTGGAAGTGCAGATATTTTAAAGAAGGTGGAGAAGAATAGTGTGATTTCTAGCAGCTTTTTAAAGCAGACCCGATATTGATGGGCAGTTAGTTTCAGCAGCGGACAGCATAGTGGGTAAACAGCATTCCAGCATGTTTAGTTTCAGCTCTTCTCACCTCTAGCTGACCAACTTGTAGTACTAAAAATATAATTTCTGTTCTCAAAAATACCACATTAATAAATATGTCAGGTCATGAACAGTATCATCTTTTTCAAGCATGAAAGTATAGAATCTGCCCTTTTTTTGCACAATTTCTCCACTTATTTCCTGGGGATACAAGTGAGAAATTATTAAACACAGTGTACAAAGGCATGCATGTGATGAGAAGGGTGTGGAAACACCATTCTGCTCATTACTAAACCACCTGGCACAAATAAACAAGATCAGTGTGTAATTAAACCAAATTAGGTTTATTCCAGTGGGCAGTTTTCATTTTTTAAATCCACCTCATAAAGTGAAAGGACCCAACCTCATTCACATGCATTCTTCTTCTTTTTACATATTGATTATAAAAACAAGGCAGCAGAGATCAGCACAGTTCTGTCCTTTGTGTTCCTCTAGGGCTTTGTATGGCTTTAAGGTGATAATAGGCCAGTCTGAAGGCCCTTGATTGGTCATGGTGTCATGTAACAGTGAACAGTAAATACGGTTATGAGCTTCTAATGCTGTTCCATAACAGCCTCTTAACCAGCCATCAAGGTCCTGCTGCACCTGAGCCTCTGTAGTGCTGTGATGGACTGACCTCAGGTCAGATATCTTCTCGGGCCATCTTGGCGATTGGTTGGTTATTACTGCAGTTTGTAATATTTGCGTTTGCTGTGGAAGGTATGAAAATTTGCTTGAAAATTTGACTTCTAGGCCCCTCTCCCCTGTGCTCCAGCCCAGCCCCCAAAACCCAACCCCTTTTATTGAAACAACCCCCCCCGGGGCCAGACACACACACACACACACACTCACACAGCATAACAGGCTGCAAAGCATACATTTGTACAAGGTTTGGTGTCCGAGTACTTTTTTATCCATGAAGGAAAGATAACCCAAACTTGATTTACCTAAATATAACCTGCGTAACAGTGACTCTCCCCTTGTTCTAATCTAATCCTGATTAATTCTGCATTAGTTTTTTTACTATATTATTTTACTACTTATCACTTTTATTGTTTTGCTACTTTTATTTTATTCTTCTTACGTCTTAAATGTTATTGTACAGTGCAAATAACATTTGGGGGGTTCTGAGTCTAAGAATTTATTTACTATTATCTGTAAATTACAATAAATTTGAAACTTGAGGAAGGGGGCTGCCTGCAGTGTGTACGTATGAGCACTGATTGACACTCTGTTAAATGCTACTTCTGGCTCTGATCGGTTGTTTTGATTCTGGCAAATAGCACATCTCCTATTCTCAGGATATAGTAATTGAGTGAGAAAGTGAGTGAGAGTGACCATCTGTACCATTTGAACCATCTGTAGCAGTGCAGGCTAAAGGCTGAGCGCTGTATGTTGCTCTAGGATCTGTGATTTTAGCCATTTCATTTAGATACATCTTTTAAATGTCTTTAAAGCGATAAGTTTAGTACCTTTTAGCAGTCTGGGCTGTATAGTAAACTCTAAATGTAAAACTTTGTTGCAAATGCAGATCTGTTTTTATATAGTCTATAGCCCAGTTCTGCTGTTTTCTAAGGTTCCTGTTTTGCAATAGGATGCCTTTTTGGAGTTTTTCTGAGTTCAACGGTCTATACAGTATATAATTACAGTTATATACTGTATAGACAGAATGCTGAGGTCAGAATGCAGATTAATTCAGCCTAATTCAGAAAACAGAACAGCAATGAAACCAGACCCATTTTTAATCCCATAGGCAAATTTTAGAGGGAAGTAGGTTGAAGTTTCATGTCTCCATATACTGTTTCCACCACATAATTATGTATGTATATTTGATTTAAATTACATGCATTAAGAGCAGATTTTATATGGAAAGTCTAACATTTAATTCCTTAATAGAGGCTTCATTTTAAATGTGACTGCAGCAGAATGGCCACTGAGCTGTGATATGAAGGAAAGTATATAATAGTCTTCAGGGCTGGAAACTAAGGCAAGTAAATCCAGAATGAAAAAGAAGGAAGTGGTCAACCAGAACAGCTGATTCATCTAGTGGCCCAGACTGGTTTCTAAATAGCAGATGATCATTAGTTATTGATAAATATTGAAAGGTGTAGTATTTTAAAGCACAGGTGTTTTACAGTCATTTTGTAAAACACAGGACAGTTTTCATTTGCCCTGGGAGTGGCAATAGATAAGCCCAAGGCCTCTTCCCACCAAATGTAAATATAACGCATAAAAACAAAAGGCTTATATACATTAACATTGTACATAAGTGTCTTTTATTTCGTGTCAGAGAAATGAAAGACAAATGTCTAAACTGTCTAAGCATTGTCTCTATCACTGGGGAGCCATCCATGGTAGTCTGAGAGAGCACAGTTGGCTTCACTTTCTCTGGGTGGAAAGGATGGTCGTCGTCCCCCCCCCATCACTCATCACTCATCATAATACTAGACTGCACAAGTGTCTGTTACGCTACACACTGTTCTGATAACGGTAGTTCTAAAAGATGCCTGCCCTCACCCTCACAGTGTTGGTGGTATTGTCTGGTTGGGGGAATCCTGACTAGTGGATGGAACTAGACTAAATAAATCAGGAAATTGGGAAAAGTAAAAACAAATACTACATAAATACTACATACCCCCTGTTCGCATACAGTTTGTATTAATCTTCATTGAAATGTTAATATAATGGGTTCTGCCGCACCACAGAAGAGCTAAAGTCCCCATTCCCAATGCCAAGTGTCAACTAGAGGGGTATCAGGCCTCCCGCCTTAGACAGTGGATCAGTAAAACAGCGTCCTCTGGAGTGATGGAGCTCCATCCAATACCTCTGGGATGAACTGGAGTGCTGTTTGTAATCCTAATCATCCAACATCAATACGTGACCTCACTAATACACTCGTGACTGAAAGCAATAAAAACCTCATATCAGTGTGCCAGTGCCTTGTCTAGAAGAGGAGTCAGACTTCCCTTGATTGTGCTTCATCTGGTCTAACAGTATTCTGTAATGGTGTTGAGGGTCAAATGCTGGACATCCACAATAATAGCACTGGAGTAAGACCTCTAACCATATTTAACTCCCACGTTTAAACCACAGGGTTTAAGCCTAGACTTAGAAGGATTTTCAATTGTGAATCATCATTGGTATTACAATTTAGTCCAAGATTATGCTTAAGCCATATTCAAGACTTGGGCCCACAGGACTTGAGCTTATTGCTGTTTACGTGTTTAATTAAACGTGCGATCAAACAAAGCACTTCTGCTGAACTGTAAACAGTGTGAAGATGTTGCCCCCTAGTGGCTGTGTGCTCTTCTAGTTCTGCAGTGTCAAACCAGCTTCATTGTTTCAAGGCATTTTTAGATGATTATTAAAAATGTTCAATAAACTATCATATTAAATTATCATATTATAAGAAGCTCAAAAGCAGTAGCATAGTAAACTATAAATATGTGGATGTTCATTTCATTTAAGAACACCTCAGTCTTCAAGTAAACCAGCTTTAGTAGTTGTTTTAAAAGGGTATACAATCCCATCTTCAGTCCTTTTAACTTTTGTGTTTGGTGTAGATTTGTCCTCCACATTCAGGATCACGTTACATTTAGGAGAAAACTGTAATTCCAGTTGAAGTGCTGGTCATTTAGATTTGCTCCTCGGCTGCAGAAGGAAGTGGTTAACTTTAAGGGTGTTCATTCCTCCTATCGATTCTCATCAAACCTGCTGATGTTCTATTTTTGGTGTCTGATGATAAACATGGGAATTTTCAGTCTTTCTTCCCGGTGAAACCAAAAAGCAGGTTGAACAACCTTGCGTAACCTTGATGTTGATAAGAAATAGTATGTACACATGAAGGCAGAGAGAAAAAAATATTCAATAAAAAAACAGTATTATACTGTAAACAAAACCTCCAGTCTTCTTGCCTTCAACATGTGGACAATTTCAGGTTTTCACTGTGCTTGATTTGCAGGTAATAATATTCACAGACCATGTTGCAACTTATAAAAATACATTTTATTGTCCTGGAAAAGGAATAAATGACTTTTTTACTCTTTATTTTTTTCCTTTGTATTTCTTTATTTTTTTAATTTATTTATATATTTTTAGAAGTATTACCAATCGTACTCACTGAAGTCAACTCAACAGAGAATTTCCTGAATGTCTGACTCTCATTAACACAGAGATTGAGATTAGAGTTATACAATTATGACCTTTTAACTGTTATGATATTGGCCTTAAAGGATAGAATATGCAAATGAAATGTTTCTTTATATTATTCTTTTAGTCACCTATAAATTATATTCACTGTTACTCAAGTAATCATACATGTATAGTTAGTAGCAGCAAACATGAAATTTTTGCTTTATATAATGGTGCCCCCTTTGAAAAGTATTCACACATGGTTTTATAATGTCCCTTGTTTATCAATCAAACTGTGAAGTAATCACAAAAAGCTGATTTGTGATCAGTTCACTTTTTATTTTGGTTACAAACAGCTCACTGCTTCTGTGACAGGCTTCATCACCCACAGTGAGTGAAGGAGTGAGACCGCAGATCTTTCTTTCAAACTGCTGTCACACTGTTTACACCCCCACGCACACACAGACACACACACACACACACAAACACACACGCCCACACACCAAGGACTAATAAGAGCAATTGTTCTTTCATGTACAGTATGTCTGATGAAATATTACTGTGTATCATTCATTGTCTGCTGCTGCTAGGCATCTAAAGATATCCACAGTGTACATACATACATACATACATACACTATATGGACCAAAGTATTGGGACACCTGACCATTATACCAACGACTTTGATGACTTTGCATTCAAATACATAGACATTAATATGGACTTGGTCCCTCCTTTGCAGCTATAACAGCTTCCACTCATCTTTCCACAAGATTTTGGAGTTTCTGTGGGATTTTGTGTAAATTCTTTCTGTAGAACATTTGAGGTCAGACACTGATGTTGAATGATCTCCATTCCAGCTCATCGCTAAGGTGCTGGATGGGGTTGAGGTCAGGGCTCTGTTTGGGCCAGTCAAGGTCTTCCACACCGAACTCATCCAGCCATGTCTGTATGGACCTTGCTTTGTACACTGGGGCACAATCATGCTGGAATAGTTCTTCCCCAAACTGTGTATACAACGTTGGAAGCATGGTGTTGTCTAAAATGTCTTGGTCTGCTGAAGCATTAAGATTCCCCTTCACTGACAATAAGGGGCCTAGACCAAATCCATATACACACGCACAGTTATATACTTTTTTTTTTTTTGTATAGTGTACAGTTCTTTTTATATTATACTGTTATATTGAAAAGTTCTTATTGTATGGGTTATGCCGCTTCTACTTTCTTCTCTTGTACTGTCCATTTTGCTGCCATAAAAATGCTAATTTCTCACCTGTGGGACTAATAAAGGGTTATCTTTTCTTTTCTTAAAGACTGAGGACCAGTGTTTAAGCATGGAACATTTTTGTTAACAGTGTTGTACAGGGTTTATTACAGTATATAGTGATATAATCACAATACCAGTTTTTTTACAGTACTAACTGACTAATATTACACTGATGTACGTATAATCTTGGTGTGTGTTTATGTTCCCTGTAGTTGGACCTGCTGTGTGCAGCCAGTCAGCATGGAGACATGGAGAGTGTTCAGTTCCTGCTGAAAGACGCAAGGGTTCAGTTTCCTCAGGAGCCCAGTGAGGGAAATCCAGCCATCATGGCAGCGCATTACGGCCAGCATGCAGTGGTCAAAGAGCTACTGGACTCCATTCCACGTGAGTTCAGACTTACAGACTTATATTTTACTTTATTATTAATTACACCTGCCTCATTCCTACATCATTATTCTTTGTAGGTAATTTTCTGGTCACGGAGCTGCTCTTGGCTAGATTAAAGGGTTGCCAGATTGGACAGATCTGATCTTTTAACTTGCCATTACAGAACTTATTTAAATAAAATATTGCAGCGCATTGTGTGTATTTTTTGTTACTTTTGAGTATTTAAACTCAGTTAAGCTTTATTGACCCTCAGAACATGATCGCTACAGGTCTAACAAATGGTCAATTGTCATCATATGACAAAACAAATCCTAATATGGAAGTTGCCCAGGTTTGACCTTGGCTACTGGAGTTTTTAAAATGACATCACACACAAATGTCCATAAAGAACAAAAATGCAAACTTTTTTTTCATTTTAAGTCTTAGAAACAATTAAATTCCAGGTCCTGGCCTTGTGTGTTTGTGTAGTTTGCATGTTCTTCTCACGGTGGCGTGGGTTTCCTCCGGGGTCTCCAGTTTCACCCACAGTCCAAAGACATGCGCGTCAGGTGAATTGGGGATTCTAAATTGAGCGTAGGTGTGAGGTTCCTGACTCGTGCCCATTGATCCTGGGATAGGCTCCAGGTACCCTAGTGAGGATTATGCCGTTTCAGAAAGTCTGTGAGAATAATAATAATAATAATAATAATATAGTAGCAATAGTAGTAGTAGTTTCCACATTTAGTTACTAAAGTAAAAGATGTCTTTAATTATTGTTATTGTTTATAGTATTTGAGGTGCAAGTTGTCGCTGAAAAACCTGACACGGGTGAGAGAAGCGATCCAAAAAAGTACAAAGAAACTGCTTTGATCGAAATAATCAGAAAGGTTTATTGACACTTGCAAGCGGAGACCTGAATCTGTGCCAAGCCTACAGGGGCAGTCCCTTCCAGCCACAAGTCCAGATTCAGTCTGTCTGACAGAAATTCAGATACCTTCTTATAGGAATCTGTTACCATGTGTTTTCTGTAAAGCCAACTTCCCGGGGCCCTCTCCATAAAAGGAAGTCAGGAAGCTTCTATCAGCCCCCTGGTCCAGGTGCGCATATTTTGCCGTCCCCCAAGACTTTAGGCCCGAAGTGTGACCTTCCAGAAGCACATGTTCACAGTCCTGTTATGTCTAAAAACCTTTATCTCTAGAGACAGAGTAATCTTGCGGAAAACTACACATAACTCAATAAGCTACTTAAAGACTCAGGTAATGAACAAATGAAAGAATAAATGATTAACAATGACGAAAATGTAAATTTTCGCCAACACAAGTCCTATCAACTACAAACTGCCATGTCACTATCATGCTAATAAATTATACAGGATCTTGAACTGTAAAGTGCACCTTTTATTGGAAGTGTTTCTGATTAAATGGCCAATGAGTGTAGATACAGTGAAGATGTACGGCCAACTCTGTGTTTTCTTTCCTTTCCTTTCAGTATGTTGACTTCTCAGTGTGAAAACGTGCTTGTTCTGTGGTTGATGTGACACACACACCCAGACAGTGAAGCAGGTTCTAGATTTTATCTTGCTCTTGGTTTGAGTCAGGCTGATCTGAAGTTATTTTTGTAAGTGATGAAAGATTCCGTGTCCTTTGTGACAGTTTTTGAATGTAGGCATGTTTGGTAAGGCGAAATGTTATAGTTTTCATTTTTGTTGAATGTAATAAGGGCCAGGATGCAAAAATCAAAGAATCAGTAAAAAATAGAAACAATAATAGCATAATAGGCAAACATCCAGTCAACTCCACTTTACTTTACACTTGTAACTGGACAGTGTGTCACTTGTTACTGCTTGTTTGATCTAAATCTGTATTTACCATGTGATTGGCCAATGGTCCTAAAATCCTTATAATACCTGCTCAGGAAATTTGATTGTGTATCATATCATGATAGTGATGCCCTATTATCATATTGCCTGGAGCAGCTGGTGGCCTGGTGGTTAGGAAGTTGCCCCTGTGATCGGAAGGTCGTGGGTTTGAATCCCAGGACTGCCAGTGGCAAGATACCCCCCCCCACACACACACACATACACAGTTACCTGGGTGCTGAAATGCTGGCTGCCCACTGCTTCACTTGGTGAATAGGTGAAATGCAGAGAACAATTTCATGGTATTCACAGTGACAAAAATGGCAACTTTACCTCTCTCGTCTTGGATGGTCTCCATCCTTGAGTTTTCTTTTCAAGACAGTGAGTGTAGCTTATCCAGCTGTTGTCTACCAGCTTCCTTAAATCACTTTTTATAAAGCAACCAGGCTGCAACCTTTGATGGAGTCAGGGACTTGTCTTGAAGTGAGGCCGAAAGACATCGTATTTCATTCTGGTAAGCATAAAGTTTGCTTAACAGGTCTCAGGCTCTGCTTGAGCATGAAAGTCAGTTACTGGTAATGTTGCTGTGGCGACCCAAAGTGACAGGATGTGAAAGCCCATGGTGATGACGTGTCCCAACAAACAACTTCCCTTCCTTGGATTTCCACCGCTATGCTTGCACGGAAGACATTGCACACCTTACCGTCAAGTCAGGTCTCCACCGTGGATTTGCTGGGCTGCTTTTCTCTTGGGGTCTAGGTGGGTTGCAGGTTCAGACATTATCTCATCGCAGCTCCTGGAAAGCCCTTTTTGCTTGTATGAAATATTGATTAAGCCTGTAGTGTTAGAAGATGCCGATGCCATGTTTCAAAGGTGCACGAGCAGATGCTTGCAGAGCTGAAGTGAATATTTCATAATATTGAGAGCAACTCTGCAGATCAGAAAATGATTCAATCTGGGTTTTTTTGTACATGATATCTTTGTAGATATGGCTTAGCAAGCTGTCCTGTTGGTTAATTGGTTCAGGAGCTGGATTTTTAAGAACTCCCCATACATTTTCATGTGTAATGTCATTAGCTTAGTATTAAATACTAATAAAATTCCATGTGGGTGCTAGCAAAAATTAACATTATAGTACAGGTTCATTTTTGTCCTTGTTTATTGGCTGTGTTTTATGTTTAATGCCATGAACGGAAGGCCTAGCTTTAAAAGTCACTGTTCTACTATGAAAGAAGCTAATGACCAATAATTAGCATGATCTCATCCCAGTCAATGGTTAATAGTGAATCAGTTATTATTAACATGATCAGGATTTACGTTTAAACTGTCATTTGAAATCAAGGTTCACAGGAAAGAGATACAAGGTACAGTCAGAGTACAGAGATTGTGAGGACATCCAATAGAAGCTCAGTTCCCTTTGTCTCTCTTCAGGTGATTTAATAATATCTCCTCTTTTCTACCCTTTTCTTTTAGGTCCATGCATCCGTAAAGATCTGTTGAACTGGATGCTGGCTACGGCGTGTCAGCAGGGTCATCTGGAGGTGGTAAAGCTGCTGGTTCTCAGTTACCAGGCCGATGCAGAGGATTGCGCCATACACAGCGACGAGTTTGCAGTTATCACTGGCCTGCCGCTGTACGCTGCTGCCAAGTCAGGTACTTCAAAACCATACCCCACCGCTGTTAGGGGAATTTCATCCAACTTTTTGTTTTCTTGATTATTGTTAGTAGAAAACCCATAGAACCCACATCTAAAATCCCTCTACAGGTTCTCCCCACCCCCTTGTGGGTGGAGACTATGCTAAAAGGTCTCCTGGGTGTTTTTTTCTGTTTGTTTCTAAGACACAAATGTAGGCCCACCAGCCCTCACACGTTTGGTGTCTAAAGTTCTCCTGAGTTCCACTAAATGGCATTAAATCAAATCTTTGTATGCTCATCTCAAACCACATCAAGTTACTAAGTAGTCTCAACTAGACTTGCTTATGTGGTTTTGTTGCTTATTACCTGTCAAGTTGTGGACTCCACAGAAGGGGCATCTGGCACCAAAGCATTCGCAGTAGAGACTTTTAATATTGTGTATAATCAGTGTGTATGTTATTAAATTTTTTTTTTTTTTTTTTTTTGACAGCTGCATCAAGAGAAAATTTGTGTATATCTAGTTCTTGGCAAATAAAAATGTGACTTCTGAGTCTGATTATATCAGTCACAAATGGTCATTTATGTTCTTTATGTATTGCTGTAGAATTACATTGCAATCTGAGTGATAAACGGTACGTGTTGTTACATAGTCATGTTTTGCAGTGTGGACATTCTCCACAAGAGGGTGCTATAAGAACTCAAAAAATAATAATGATAAAGAAAAAACCTGCAATGTGCACAAGTTTGTAGTTACAAATGAAAAGTATAATGGAGTAAAGTTAAAGTAAAATAAAAAAATTGTTGTTATGCATTGTGTGCATATTATTACTCAATAGATTATAAAAATAATGGCTACGTTACTATATTACTACTACAATCAATAGTGGCTATAATTAATTCCGACAATGTATATGTTCATACTATAAGCCCCGCCCACTCCCTGCCTAAACAAAAGACGCTCAAAAGAGAGTTGGAAAGTTTGAATGATTTTCAATCCAAAATGTGCATCTTTCTTTACTTTTATCACTTCAAATTAAGCAGCATTGAAAAATCAACTAAATGACAGCACCAATTTGCGATCTGTAGCACTCGTTCACTGATGACAGCAGTTTTATCTGCATTTTTTTTACAGCTTTAACTACAGAGTATGAAAGATCAGCATGGGCAGCCTGGCTTATGACTGTATGGGTGACTGATATTTGCTCCTTTCATGTTTGATTGCACAAGTGGATGTTAGGTGTCATATCTGGGGAACTTTAGCCAGTAAACTTCTGTCGTCCTTAAGTGAACCGTCATCCTTAAGTGAACCGTCTCTGCTGCAGCAGCTGCAGAAATCAGCATTTTCTAGAGTTTTGGCATTGCTGGAGAATATAGGACTGTATATCCAAGACATCAATACTAAGATTAGATAGAAACAGGCAGAGATAACGAAATATACAGATGATGTAAGAGGCGGCACATGAAGGAAGGAAAATGAATTAGAGGCTTCCCAGAATTAGGAAGTAATTGTTTTATTTATGCTTGGTTTATTAGGTCACTGCCTCTCTATGACCTTCACCAGATCATGAAAGAGTGAAATCGTGCAGTGTAATGCTTGCCAACAGCATCTCTGGTTACTGATAGATTATAATTACACTGTTGTATTGATTTCGCCTTGATTTGAAGCTATATCAGCCAGCAAACATTGAAAACAAGGAATTTTTTCACGCTTCATTCACTGATTGCTCAGGTTTTTTTTGTATGTTTTAACTTCAGGACATGAAAGATCAGCATGAGCAGAGTGGCTTATGTTTGTAAGGGTAACTGATATTGCTTTTAGGTTTGATTGGAAATAGTACAGTGTAATGCTGACCAGTGAGGACCAAAACTGGGGAATTTTTTAACACACCACCTATTTCTGGCATTGATCCTGCTAGTGTATGCATTAGTTCCTCTTTATTGCTAGACAATGACCAAGAAAAGCCGAGAGACAGAGAGAGAGAGACAGAGAGAGAGAGACAGAGAGAGAGAGACAGAGAGAGAGAGACAGAGAGAGAGAGAGAGAGAGAGA
>JBBJLS010070860.1:0-11551 GCA_037577275.1 Bryconaethiops microstoma | reverse complement strand
ATGTATATATGTTTAAATTTTTGCTCAGCTACCAAACTCACCCCAGTTGGTGACATAAAAAACTAGAATAATGCCGTCTTCCATCGTAACTGGCAAAACAGTGATATTACAAACACTAGGGCTACTTTTAAGTCATTTACTTTTGAATGGGATCTGTTTGCATTCCTAATATATTAGTGAAGTTGCAGCATTCCAGTATTCGCAAAGATTATGTCATAATGTAATATATTAGTTATATTGTGTGAATTGATACGAGCCCACCAGGTTCCTCCAGTATCACCGATAAGAACATGCTTGTCTATTAATGCTATTCAAATTAACAAAACTAATGTAAAGCAGCTGCATATAACTTCTTTATGCATTTCTTGTAAAGAAAGCAACAATGTACAAAGATGCTATCGTAGGCATCCATATTGTTTGAGTTCAACATGTCAGTGTACATTTTTGGGAAGCTAGAGGCTCCCGAGTTGGATTTTACGTGTTAAACATCGTCTAACAGGCAGTATAAATCCCTCATTAATGGCTCCCTACTGCCCATGTAGTGCACTTTGTAGAAATTAAAATACTGGCTCTGAATGTGTAATATCAGGGTTCTCACACCTTGTTCCACATGAAATTAAGGACTTTTTGAGGACTTCAAAGGCCCATTTTTTTCACCAAGGACCCAACATGGCATACTTTAAGATATGGATCAAGGTTAATTACAAATAAAATACTGTTAATCCTTTATATACATTGCCAGTGTCAAGCATAGAAGGATGGGTTCTCCTTTTGAGTCTTGGTTCCTCCTAAGGTTTCTTCCTCCAGCTTTAAGCAGTTTTCTTCTCATCTGTCACCTATGGCTAACTCACTAGGAAGCTGGATTCTGCAAAGCTGCTTTCTGACGTTAGTTCCAAAAAAGCGCTACATTGTACTGACTTGACCGTTCACTTAACATTAGATTTCTCACTGGCTTGCCACTTTTTAACTAGCATGATTTGACCCCTCAATAGCTCATGAACACACGTGACAGTTGCACTTAAATCAGATAGACTATGCTACCTTTATATGCCCCATGTCTACTTACACTATTGGACAAAAGTATCAGGACACTGGACCATTCCACCAACATGGACGTCAATGACACTGCATTCAAATACATGGACTTTAATATAGAGTTGGTCCCCCTCTTGGCAGCTATAACAGTTCCCACATTTTGGAGTGTTGCTTTAGGGATTTGTGGCCATTCATTCTACAGCACTTATGAGGTCAGGCACTGATTTTCCAATCTTCGTTCCAGTTCATCCCAAAGGTGTTGGATGGGGTTGAGATCAGGGCTCTGTGTGGGCCAGTCCAGTTCCTCCACACCAAATTGGAAGCATGGGGTTGTCCAAAATGTCTTAGTATGCTGAAGCATTAAGATTGTCCTTCCCTTGAAGTAAGGGACCCTAGCCCAAACCCTGAAAAACAGGTGTGTCCCAATACTTTTGTCCATATAGTGTATGTCTCTTTACAAAAACAAAAGGCCCTGATTTTTTGCAAGGCCTTGCATGGATCTCATGGACCCATTAATACCAGCCAGGCTTCTTTGCTTAGACACGCATGAAACAGGAGAATGAACTGTTAGAAGAAAGGTTATAATAAGCTCTAATGTCCTCGAACAGCTTCTTTACAATCAAGGTGAAGGTGGTGTGCGTTTTCACCTACGTAGGTGTGAAGTTGCTAAACAGAAGTGAAAGAAATGAAACTTGCAATGAGAGGTTAATAAGATGAACTCTTAATATTAATGGGAAACCTTGTCTTTCCTGAAAAGGTGTTTGCTGGTGCCTGGAGACTTCCAAAAGACAGTTCTTCCATGGATCTACCTCACCCTGAGCATCCTGGGCTTTGTGGTCAATGGACTTGCCATGCTGGATCTTTGGCGCTCAGAGAAGACGCCGACAGTCATCTTCACCCTAAACATAGTGGTGTCAGACCTGATGGCCTGCTGCAGTTTCCCCTTTAGAACAGTATATAACCACTCTGGTCTCAAATGGAACGCTGATAGCACCACCTGCCTGACTACATGTTTTTTTATGTTCTCTTGCTTTTACATCAACCTCTACTGTAACATGTGCTTCCTGTTATGGACCAGCATCAACCGCTATGCCACAGTGGTACAGCCACGCTGGGGACTTATCCAAGCCTTCAAGAGGCCAAATCTCTGCTGGGTTATTAGTGGCATCACCTGGGTATTGGGAATAGTTTTTGTAGGTGGTGTTCAGACATATGAGTCTTTCTGGATTTCTAGAGGCCAAGGAATGAACTCATTTTGCTTTTCCCAGACGATGGAAAGAACAGGGAAAATGAAGGCTCTCCATGCCACAGGTGTTGTGATGTTCTTCTTCATCTTGGGTTTGATGCTGGCCAGTTATGGCCTGCTAATTTTCCACTTGCAGAAGGCGAGAGAGGGAAGTATGGTTGGTATGGGATTAGGGACAGGAGGAGGCCTAAAAGTGAAGAGGAAAATCCTGGCCTCGGTAGTTCTGTTTGTGGTCTGTTTCTTGCCCTACCACATCCAGAGGATCAAGATAATGGCTGAATTGGGGAGTAACGATTGTCAGAAGAGGCAAGAAAACTACAATGTGAATGTTCTCACCATATTAGTGGCAGCACTCAGCTGCTGCCTGCATTCTATGCTGCACCTGGTGCTGCGCTTGCCCTTCTGTCGAGTCAAGCCCAATGCGAGAGGCCATCCTAAACCAGAAATCACCCGGAGCCAAGTCGCGCCTCATGTTCAAACCACTGAGCTGCCCCAAATGACTAAATAGAAGCAATGGACTTCAAGCTAGAAAAAATAGTTTGCGCCGGTTTCGCAGACACAGACTAACCACACGTCTAGACAGAAAAAGTATTTTCAAAGGGAAATCACGTTTGATGTCACATTACCTTCTTTGAGTAGGATTTTCTTCTATGACTCATATTTAAGAAACCTGCTCTTAATGCTATGTCATGTTTCCAAGGTAACAGGTCTGGTGAGTAGGACGGCACAAAAAACTGGGATCAAAATCTCATAATGCTTCCACACAGCAACATTTGTTAAAGTCTTACACGGCAAAACACACCACAGAATAGCCCAAATCCTTTCCATAAAAATACATAGTCAAATCTCTCAACATGCTCAAATCACATTCAGCTCTTCATTAAGGAGCCACAAAGTTGTATATGTGGTTTAGGGCATAGCATGACTTACCGTGAGCTATAAAAATGAACAAAATTTGAGCAGCAGAATGCTGCAGACAAACATTTCATACAATACCAGGGCCTAACACAAATCTGCGCTACTGTAATGATGACTTGGATGTGGTATTAGAGATGTTTCAGTGATGTATTTTTACAGAAATACTGAGTACAGAGTACTGAGAGACTCAAGAGGAGCTTCCATTCTCAGGTCACAGGGCTCCTCAACCAGGATATGTCTCTTATTCCCTAGCACTCAATGACAGTCCTGATACCACAATGCCATCTGCACCTGTTTTTCACTATAAGGTGCATGGCCACTTTTCATTTGCACAATGTCAGTTTGCACATCTCCTGTATTTATCTTCCACTGTACATACTAACAGATGTATTTAGGCTATGCTCTGTATATACTGTTATATGTATAGTGATTACATTTGTTTCTATTTTTATTCTATTTTATATATAATACAAAACAAACAAATGAATTTGACTGTTTTCCTCTTTTTCAGGAGAAATTCAGAGTTACATGTCCCTGCACATCGTATGCATATAACTGTGTACATGACAAATAATAAACATATTGAATCTATCTGGGCAACTACTGTATTTTAAACAATATATGCCTAGTAGCTTCAGTCCTAAACTAAAGAAGCAAAATATGAACAAACCTGTCTTGGCTGACTGACTAGACCTGGGGTTTGTAAAATTGTGCAAATCAGATTTTTTTTTTGCCAAAGTACATTTAGAGCTCAAACGCTTCTTGAATTAGAAATAACATACTGTAGGTATGTAGATACGTATGACTTTAATGCAGCAGCAGTGAAGACTAAACTGTTATAAACTGTTAACATTTATGTCATGAATCAACTAACATGTTTTGGTTTGAGATCATGAAAATAACTGCACTATAACTGCCTCATGCAATAACTGCACCTACCGGTATCTGAGCAGTATAATGAATTGTAATTTGGTTGTATTTCATATACGACCAAACCAAATTTATGTAGCATTTCACGACATAAGTAACATAGTGTACTTGATTAACTGAAGAAAAGGTAGGCTATTCCTCTTACTTTTCAAAGTATTTTCTTTACAGCTTATGAGTTAAAATTGACATCTGAATAAAAGATCTAGCAAAACAGTGTAAAAATATAATTTGTATGACAAGAAATTCTTTTTACGGTCTTTTTTATACTATTCTACACCTTTTTTATTGATAATCACATTGACTTATACATGAAATACCCAGGCCTTTATGAAGTTCAATGCCCTCTGCCTAGTAATACATGTGCAAAAGACTAGAGTTTACCTCCTGTTTTCATCAGTATATGGGTACCTCATAGTCAGACCTCCCACCAGTGGACACACCCAAAACCATACAGAAGACTTTGAAGCAACCCGGACCCTGGCCTATACAGAGCCTTTAGTGAATGCATTAATTAGACCTCACACATAAGATGTTATTTTGTGTGTGTGTGTGTCTGTGCACATTTAAACTACTCGAAAGTCTTACTTCCTACTCTACAGTAATAAGTAAAGAAGTCTTATCACAAACACAAATGGCCTTTTCTTCCCTACTGCTTGTAATATGCCCTAATGTCCAGAAGAGGCTGAAAGAAGACAAGATGAAAAGTTTCCAGGCACGTTACCATTTGAATCTGATGATGACTGATCCGCCCCATTCACAGCATTCATCAGTGAGCGAAAACAATGTGAGACCCTTTTGAAACGCTCAAAATGAAAGGAGAGTGGCACAGGACTACCAAACCAATCAGAAAAAACCTTACTATTTTAATATATGATGGATAATACGCATGGAGTAGACAGACGACTTAACAAGCTATATCATCTATACAAAAGAATCCACGCTTCATATGCAGAACTATAAATAAAAGAAGAAAGTGCTTCAGAGTCTCACTCAGTGTGCGACAGGAAGGACAGGAGGTATACATTACTAAGAACGCATTTAGCTTTTTGGGTGTAAACAAAAAACAAACAAAACATCTGTTTAGATTCCTACAGATGGTGGAAGAACAGTAAATCGCCATTAGAGAACTGCTGACGAAGATTTTAGAAAGAGCTCACGTTGACTTTAAACGAGAAGTGCATCCACATCCTCTTATCTCTGAACCATCACTTCCTAAAGAGACCAGGGCTAAAACACAATGCTCGACAGGTCTTACAGCAAACACAGCAGCGCAGTTTCATCTGACAGGGTAAGTGGATTCTCATTAATAAATGTTGCAATCAATGTCAAATTTCCTCTTACCTTCATTGTTTTGATTTGCCCAGGCCTGAATGGCAGGAAAATGCACACAATGATGTACAGCATCCTTTAAATGACCTTAGTCTTAAATGAAAAGAATTATTGTAGCTCTACACAACGCATTGAACCAGGTCCAGCATTACTGGCATCCTTGAACAGAATCATAGAAATTCTACTATAAACTGCTTGTAAATGTGCTTTTAGCTCAGAAAAAGGGGACAAATTGATCCTTTTAAATAAAACCAAGCAAAAACTGTGTTTACTTATTGCTTATATAAGTTACTCTGCATAAGCTACCTGGCTGGTCTGAATCAGGATGGGTGAAATTGAAACCCTGCATTTCGCTGACCAAATGTGAGTTTTACAGTCAGAAACCCCGTGACACAAACAGAACAGGTGTGAGAGAAAAGCATCTCAAAGGGGTGTCATGACCAGTTGATTAAGGCTGTTACTGGGGAAGATTTAAAACACAAATAAACATAAAAACTAGTCTTGATATTACTCACCATTTTCAGTATAGTCAAAACTCATCTGGAGTGCCATTCTTCACTACTTAGAATAAACAGGCCTTCTCTTACAAAAAACCCAAATAACTGAAATAACTGTGGCAATAAAAAGACTTAAATGTTCAGTTTCTCAGGTTTTATCTGTTATAGGAGCAAGTATCGAACTGAACAGCTTTGCTGGAAATGACAAAACATCAAAATAAGAGAAACGATACAGTGTTTACAGAACTTGAATTATTCAAAGAAAACAAATCTCTTGTTCACTCTTAAACAATTATTCAGGTGATCACTAATCAGTACCTCATAAAGCAAAATGAGGTGCTTGTGTAGGAATTTAACAGACACTGGCAATGGAATTGTTGTCATATTCACAGAGATGGCGATTTAAGAATAAATTGCAGGGGTCTCATATTTTTTCCAGAGCTGTACATAACAAAAATGATGTCATTAGATGTCTCTGCTCAACAATGGTTGTTACAACAGGCTTTTGAAATCCTCTGTTGCTCTTTATCCGCTGTTGTGAAGGCATTGTCTCATGTCTCTCAGCAATTGTTATCTCTAGTTACTCACCTTTTGTACTCAAATGACATAAAAGGCATAAATGGTTATTTAATCATGGCATGTTACGTAAGCTTCATTGAAGTGTTCGAGGAAAAGAGAAGTATTCCAACTATTACTGTTATCATCATTCATTATGCTTGAGATTATTTTTAGCTCTCGTGATCTTAAATATGAATTGAAAAGGTATTATAGTTAAGAGAAGCAGGTATGCTGCATCAAAGAAAATCCAGGTATTTAGTATCATCATGTGACAATTATTATAGTGCCGATATCAGTATAAACATCACCTTTTTTTTAATTTAAGGAGCTTGATGTATTATGTAAACACTCAAAGTTTCAAAAGGCAACATTTTCCCTGTCCAGTCTATACATATCATGAATGGAAATTAAGTTGTAAACACTGTGATGTCACAAACCAGTGCATTAACAAACATCTGTCTATTCAGCCTATAGTGGTTTAGGCTCCATCGATTAACACTAAAGTTAAATGAAGTGTTTGAAAGAGGCACAACAGAGTGAAGTCAGTCAAAGCAGAGGTCCTAAAGGCAGTTTTAAAGGTACAATAAGAAAAACAGCCTGTTTAAACAGGAATAAACAGAGACAATAATCAAGTAAAATTGAATTATGAAAGTTTTAAACGTTCTGCTTTTATTGTCTTGAGCCATATGTCCAAGACAAGCTCTAATAAGGTAGTGTTAACAATCAAAGGTTGTTAGGCCTTCCCTAAACAAGATCTTCAAAATAATCAAAATATGTTCAAAATAAATACAGATGGGAAACTTAAAAGATGTACACTAACTACTCAGCCATGAGTACTTCATGTGTGAAATGTGATATTTAAGGGAAATTATTTTTTCTTCATTTAGGATATTGGTGGTCCAATGGAATTCTCTTCCCAGCCCACTGAGTCTAATGCTTCCATTTGCTTGTGTCAGACCATCACAACTTATCTGGTCCTGCCCATCCTCTACAGCGCAATGTCCCTGACTGGCATGCTGGGGAATGCCCTCTCCCTTTGGGTTTTCATGGCGAAGATCTCTGGCAAATCACCCACCCACATTTACCTCATCAACCTCGGAGTCTCGAACCTGATGCTTTGCCTGACCATGCCTTTCATCGCAGCCTACTATGCCATTGGCAGTAGCTGGAACACAAGCGGCTCAATGTGCAAGTTGGCCATAAATGGCCTGACCCCGGTTCTCCACACCAACATTGGAGTAGGCATGATCATCCTCACTTGGCTAGCACTGAGTCGCTTTGCCACGCTCATCCAGCATGGGAGTCATGGGAATCGCCCCAGCAAGTGTATCAATATCCTGCCCAGTGCCTTTTTCAGCAAACTGCGTCGACCCCGATTCGCCTTGGGGGTGTGCCTGGGAACCTGGGCCATTGTGGCAACAGCAATTATTCCCTCAGTGGTGGTTTACTCAATGAAGGAGACCGAAAGAGTGGAGGATGGTGAAGAGCAAAAATGCTACAATGTCAAGGTGGAGGTTGGCGGCTCTGGCTCTCAGGCTTTTTCTATAACAGGCATTGTAATGTTCTTCCTATGCCTCCTTGTGGTATTAAGTGCCTACATTGCTGTGATCAGGCACTTCTATAGATCCAGAAAAAGCTCAGTCATCTCTGACAGACAGAGGATCTACTCAAGAGTATTTCGCAATATTGTGGTCATCCAAATCGTGTTGGTGGTTTGTCTCTTGCCATATCACATCTATAAGGCCATTTTCATAGACCTGGCACAAACTTATTCTCTGTCGGGGAATCCGTCAGAATGTCACCCAATGTCTATGTACGTGGAGATTAAAAATGTTCTCCTCTGCCTGGCGGCTCTACGTTGCAGCACAGACCCTATCATGTACTTCCTGCTGGACAAGACATTCAAAAAGAACACTCTTACTTTGATCCGAGGGAGCTCCAACACACAAGACAGCAATTCGTCAAGGACAGTGCTTGAATGTGGCAAACCTGTTCTGTACAACAACAACGGTCCTTCAAAAAGTGCCACGACACATTCAAAAGACTCAACAAATGAACCTAGCACTGTCCATACAGCCATGAGGGGAAGTGAAATGCTCGTGAGATGCTAATTGTTTCTCTGAGTAGGGACTTTCCACTGTAAGTAGAGAAGAAACCCTGGGAAACAGGTGCTGACCAGAATTTGAACCTGCATTTAGGTCAGAGGTAGCATCAGTTCCTATGGTTTCCCGCCTCCGGCTCTTTATTTCGGGAAAACAGGTCTAAAGGGGTGGAGACAGAATGTGCAATTGTAAATGTATCATTACATGATCCCTAGGCCTGTCCTTTTCAAATTTAAGTAATCCTTGGTATTCCTTTTTATATTTTGTATCAGATCGTATTTAACCTTTTTGGGCTCAATCGAATTCTACACTCTTCCCAACATTTTCCAGCTAATTTATCACAATTTTAAATGTTCGCTAAAACCTAAACTATTGTCACTATTTTAAACTGTTATAGTGCTTGTTCATTCTTCTACATGTAGTCTACTACATGCCGAGCTTTAATAGTGCAATATTGTTTGTTTACCAAATAATGCCTCAAACATTCAGTTTTAAAGTTTTGTGTAGTTTTGTATTATTACTTCTCAGGTGTACAGCATGTTAATAGTTAATGTATTTGCGTTGATATTGCTTCATTGTAAACCCCACTCAATCGCCTCAGGTATGTAGAAACACCAGCTGTGTATTAAACAGGCTGCACTGCAATACTAAAATAACAAAGTCATACTCACCTGTACCTCTTGTTTCACAATTAACATTCAGAGTAGAAAACGGTAAGTATTTAATTACTGTTCTCAGTCACTGAGAGCATTTGTGTGCTTCCTCACCCCTGAATAATTTACTGTGTGTTGAAAATGATAGTACTGAGTTATTTCCTGGGTCACACCTTAACCAGCACTACGCTGCACGTCTCCGATTTTCCCCATAGACACACTGAAGCTTAAAGGTGTTATTCATATTTCATACAGACATGCACCCTAAAACCAATTTAACATTGATGCTGGAATGAAATGGCCTTAAAATGCCATTTAAAAGGACACATCATTTACATTTAGAATGTGTTTCAGGAATGAGTGTCCTTTATGTCTTTAATAGTTCAACGGGTGTAATGCATTGCCAATCAAGCTCGAGCAGTTTCTTTTGGAACAATCCGATTCCATTCTGAAGCTAAAATGAACTCAGTTCTGGTCAGACTGCCCTGAACTACAGCAAAATATATCTTGGCAAATGAAAAAAATTTAATCCAGCCAGTATATCTAATGGTTCACATATGTAAAGTTTTCTTTGTTCTATGCATGGAAATAGAAAAGAGAAACTTAAACATATAAGTATAAAATACCTGAACGATAAACAGCATGTGGTAAACAGATAGGTGGTTAAAAGGGCAGATGCACAGTCGAGTGTGCAATGCAATGCTGTGCAATATCAAGCTGAGGGAGATGCAGAGGAAAATCTAATAAGACAACAAATATTTATAAATAAATGCAGGGTATGCTCTGTGCATTGACAGGAATGTTGGATATGTGTAGGTTGTGCAGGGAAGGTCTGTATTTGTGTGTCTATGTATGAATAAATAGTCCTAGTATTCATGTGGTCTGTATTTATGCATTTATGTGTGAATAAACAGTCCCTGGGTGTTGTCCCGGTCAAGCGCCTGAATGGCCTGCGGGAAAAGTTTCTCCTCATTCTCTCTGCACTGGCTTTCAGGGAGCGGACGAACTTTCCCGATCGTAATAAAGAGAAGAGTCCGTTGTTAGGATGATGGAGGCCCTTCATTATCTTCCTGGCCTTAATCCAGCACTTCAGGAAGCTGAGTTCAGGTGGTGAACTCAGCTTATCCCACCACCCTCTGGAGAGCCTTCCTATCCTGCATCGGTCTTTCTCACTAATTGATTTATTTATAGCGGGTTGCCACAATATCAACACTGACTGCCACAGTATGAAGATCCACTCCACTCCTCTGAATGTCAGCTGGGTTGTTGAGGTTAGCTCGTTGTACACAGGAGCTGAAGGCGGTTTCTCACACATACATTTCGTTCTCATTTCCTCCTGGGAAACGTTGTTGAGTAGCATAGCTGCTAGCAGCTGGTCAACACTGGTAGCTCATCCTGATGTCCCTGCTCATGTTGACAAAGCTACCGAACAGCTACAACCAAACGTGCAACAGAATCTAATTCGGAGAAAACCTTTTTTTCGTTGCTATTCCCAAACAAGGCTGTGCCGTTTCCTGTCAGGATGCTCTTGATGGTGAAGTTGTAAACAATGGTTAGGATCTAAGAGGTGGTAAATCTAAGCATCTAAGGTGGTAAATACACAGACAATGAGACGATTTACTTATTTCTAGACATTATGACTACTATCCTACTATTTTAAGCTAATAATAATTACATATTTCTTTGGTTATTTTAAGGAAAGAAAATAAACAAGCAAGATTATCTGCCCATACAAGACAATGCCTAAACTGTCCAGTAAAAAGGTGTAGAGTCAAATAATCATATAACACTATTATAATAATATTAGATTGCTTTAAAAATGACTAGATTTAAGATTATTTCCAAGATACCACTGTAAGGGAAATTATTTTGCAAATTAATAATTGTTCAGTAATGAAGGATGCACCAATGGGAATTGGGGGGTAAACGGAAACACATGTTTACAAAATGTAGAAATCAGGACTAACATTAATATTAATATTTAATATTAAATCACTGTCCAAAGAAAGTTTTTTTTTATTTTCTACATCATTTAAACACTGCAGCTGCTCTTCACATTGTGTAATACTTCCATGATGAATAGACCAATAGAAATGCTCAAAACAGACATTATGAATAAAATGTTTAAAAAATGTTTTATGTAATGTAAAATTACCATTTTGAACCGAGATGCCTGATTTAGTAGAAAACTGGTCAAATAAATTATATTATATATGTCAACATTATAAATATATTGCTATATTTGCTTTTAACACTGTTTTTAATACACACAGTGTATATATA
>JBBJLS010070859.1:0-11552 GCA_037577275.1 Bryconaethiops microstoma | reverse complement strand
GTTCACCACTGTTCCATGTTTTCTCCATTTGTGAACAATGGCCCTCACTGTGGTTCGCTGGAGTCCCAGAGCTTTAGGCATGGCTTTGTAATTTTTTCCTGACCAACAGATGTCAATTACTTTGTTTCTCATCTGTTCCTGAATTTTTTTAGATCGCAGCATGATGTCTCTCCATTTCAGGTATCTTTTAGTCTACTTTTTAAGTGATCTGTGGATTCAGCAGGTCTGGCAGTAACCAGGTCTGGGTGTGGCTAGTGGAATTGGACTCAGCCTTCCAAACAATGTGATTAACCAAAGTTACTTCATTATTTTTCAAGGGGGACAATTACTTTTTCACATAGGGCCATGTAGGTTTGGATAGTTTTTTTCCTTAATGAATAAAATCATCACTTAAAACATTTTGTGTTTACTTTGGTTATTTTTGCCTAATATTTAAGTTTGTTTGATAATCTGAAACATTTAAGTGTGACAAACATGCAAAAAAATGAAGAAATCAGGAAGGGAACAAATACTTTTTCACAGCACTGTATACACATATACACACTTCATATTCATTTACTGTAGCAGACTGAGCAGCTCCAATTTGTTCAAAACTTATGTTTGAAAGAGGTAAATGAAGCAGACTAGCAGTAATAGTAATTTAAGACAGAAACTAATGATTTGTAGCCATGGTACTTAGCTAGTTTAGTAGGTCTAGCAGATTTATTTACATCCGTCTCTGTATGACACCTACATATCTGGCAGGTGTCTGGTTCTGAGCTCTGTTCTCTGTGCCAGGTGTTAAATCAAATGTCTTGTTGAACTAGATAAAGTGCTGTTCTTGACCTGCCACTGTGTTTCTCTCTCTCAACTCCATGTCTAACAGCTTCACTGCTGTGTGTAAATGACGGTGAAGAAACATTTTTAAAGGTCAAAGACAGAATGTAAGGAGGTGTTTTAATACAGACCTCAGTTTATTGTTTTAATATATACAGCAATATTAAAATCCATGTAGAAATACCAGTTTCTTTTGCTGAGGCTGATGAACAGTTGAATATAAAACTAATGTTAATAAAGTTAAAAATAAAGTCAGTTACATGACGCTGCATTATAATAGTGAATGGCATTGGTGAGTGTGAGATTACAGGTTCAACACATCTATTTAAAAGTAATTTGAGTAATCTGAAGGTTGTTCAAATGTTGAATACAGTTTTTCCACATTGAATAACTGTTTAACAGCACATTCTTAAAGAAACACATGCTTAATGCAATTAATTTGTATAAAACATGTATATGATGGGTCAGATTGTGTGAGCAGTTTCTTCCAAATAAAACAAATCAAACTTACACAGCAGACTGGAGCTTTGAGGTTAATATAGCTATCTAGTCTAATAGATAGTGTAATCAACATGGGTTGTATATGCAAATGGAAATTACATCGCATGCTGGACTGGACCATGACCCCCTCAAGAAATAGCAAGGATTTGGGTCCAGTTGGGGATGTGATTTGAGCGTAAGTGCGACGTGAGATTAATGGGACACTTTACCAGTAACACAGGCAAATCTTAAATGGTAGTGACCTGAAGAGGTCTCCGCACTCTAAATTCATGACTGCTAATTTTTAAAGTGTATAAATGAACAATACATTATGATAAACAATCAAAATCTTAAATACAGAAAATACAAGAATATAGAATATATACCACAGAGGGTACATAAAGTGCAGTTTCAGTCCTGTAGTGTGAAGCAGTGTGTCAGTTCAGCGGTTTAGGGGGGTGATGGCAAGGGGAAAGAAACTTTTCATGTGTCGGATGGTCCTAATCATGCGCCATAAAAATCACATATGCAACGTTACAGCTTCACTTAGTCACTGAACTCATGATTTGAGTGTCTGAAAATGTCCTGCAGAATAAAGTGACGTTTAACATCCACCAGCATTGTACATCCACCCTTCTGATGCACCCTCTTCATGCACCCTCCTCATCCAACCTCATCATGCACCCTTCTCATGCACCCTCATCATGCACCCTCCTCATCGACCCTCCTCATCCATCCTCATCATGCACACTCATCATGCACCCTCCTGATCCACCCTCCTCATGCACCCTCCTCATCCACCCTCCTCATGCACCCTCCTCATGCACCCTCATCATCCACCCTCCTCATGCACCCTTCTCATCCACCCTCCTCATGCACACTCCTCATGCACCCTCCTCATCCACCCTCCTCATGCACCCTCCTCATCCACCCTCCTCATGCACCCTCCTCATCCACCCTCCTCATGCACCCTGCTCATCCACCGTCCTCATGCACCCTCCTCATCCACCCTTCTCATCCAATCTCATCATCCACCCTCCTCACCCACCCTCCTCATCCACCCTCCTCATGCACCCTCTTCATGCACCCTCCTCATGCACCCTCCTCTGATCATCTGATCATCTGCCTTTAAATTTCTTCTTACTGCTACTTCGAGAAAAGCTTAACAAACATAGATTTTGCACCCACTCACGGACTTTCCTTTCTTCTTTTGTCCACATTCTATATTTTCTCTCTTGTCATAATTTTAGTTGTGTTCAGAATAACTCTGGAGTTTGAGGAGGGGGAGAACGTGCCCCACTTCCTCCCACTGGACCATTTTATTGATGCATGCGGGACACAGCAGCCAGGCTTCGTGTGTGGATCACTGTTGAAGGACTAGAGTACTCAAATACCTGAAATTGCTCTGTTGTTGTTTTAAATGTGTATTTGGTCAGTGTAGCAGGACTTATTGAACAAGTGGTCTTTCTACCAACCCAACACACCCCACTTATCAACCAAAGGTGGGGGGGCACATTCTCCTCCTTGAACACAACTAATGTTATGAAAATGAGAGGAAATGGTGCGCAAGAGAGTGAGAGAAAGAAAGGAATATTGTTTGTGAGTGGGTGCAAAATCAACTAAATAAAAAACCCTGGTTAGAAAACATACCCAAGCCTTACCTGAGCCCAGTGTTGGTGGTCATTATTTTTTATTATGTTTAATAAATTGTTTGCCTGTTATTTTAACGAAATTCTCCACTTTTCTTTTTCACTCTCATCACCAGCAGTCCACTGCTTCTCCAACAATCCCCCCCAACAGTGTGTCTCATAACAGGAGATAAACTCAAGCCTCTCAGATGTAAATGTGTTAAAACTGTACTGAATAGTTTTTTTTTAAGATATTATTTTTTTAGGACACAGTTAGGAATTGATTTACAACTTTATTCCTTTCAAATATATATTTTTGCTAAACTCTATGACATACTATAATTTAAAATGAACAATAAAAGTTTTGTTTCAAACAATATTCCATATACCAGTGCCAGAATTGTAAATCTTAGATAATACAGTCAGTTATCATGCACACATGCAAGACAACACTGATACTGAACTTATTACTTATGAACATGTCCGCTACAATCATCTCTCAATAGAGCTCATTTACTCTCTGATAAATAATGACTCACCGCATTGATGTATCAGTCTACTTAATCTTTGCAGGTACTTCATTAGTCCCAACAAGTGTATTTGTTAAACACTGAGGTTCGTAAAGTATTGATGGAGTTTCTTTGGAAGATTGCATGTTTTTTTTTATTCATTCAGTGGGTACGTGTTCTGAAAATCTTAATATTATAAAAAGTAAGTGAACACATTTATGTTACATTCCCAACTCTGTACTTGTGGGCCACTTTATTAGAAACACTTTCCACCTTGCTAGTTTATGGAGACAGGACTCCATCTGTTGATGCATGATTTGTCTTTGCCACTTGCTAGACGGTATATTTATTTATTTATTTTGCACATACAAAACACACAAGTACATCCCAGTTTTGTTGCTTTCCACCTGACTGCTAATGCAACTTTTACACAATTCTTCGAATGTTAAAAATGACCTTGTACCATACTGCACATCCTTGTGCAAAATATTTATAGTTTTTCTGTATATGTTTACTCTGTGTCCTTTCTGCCCTGCTAAATCTGGAGCCGCACCATCTTGTCTCACAGTATACATGTAAATAACTGAGATGACAATACAGTTCACTTTTACATTTGATTTTGACTTTGATGGTCTTCAAATTAGTCTTGGGCCCCACAGACCATGATTTTGCTGCAACCTCAAAAATTTGGGCCATACTGGGGCCCCTGAGCACTACTCCAGATCTTCATCAGCGATCGCTATCTTACCACAGAACCACCCTTGGCTGGATATTTTTGGATGATTTTCACTCTGAACACCAACAGCTGTTCAAAAGCCCAGAATCATGTCTGATACACTAGTACTAATGACACTTACACAACCATACCCCTGCCATGTCATGTTTATAGTGCACACTGTACTGCTTTTCTGTGTTACAAGGAAAAAAAGAGTGGATTAGATTAGATACAATTTTATTGTCATTGTGCAGTGTACAAGTACAAAACAAATGAAATACAGTTAGTATCTAACCAGAAGTGCAGAGTAATAGTATTATTTACAAAAAGTGCAGATATGAGAATGAATTTAATATATATATGAAACGGAAATGTCCATGGATGATGAATGGTAATATATACACCAATTATTTTACTGAATAGTGTTTGAAGTACGCAGTGACAGAGAGGTAGTTGTGCAGATTTTAAGTGAACAGTGCAGTAGTGCAAATAATGCGTAGTACAGAGTTCAGCAGAGTTCAGCAGAATTACAGCTTCAGGAAAGAAGCTTTTCCTGAGTCGGCTGGTATGGAAGCGGATGCTCCTGTAACGGATGGGAGGATTGCAAACAGTCTGTGGTTGGGTGTGAAACATCTTTGATGATGCATTCTGCCCTGCCCAGGCAGCATTTGCTGTAAATGTCCTCAATGGTGGGCAGCTGGGTACCAGTGATCTCTTGGGCAGTTTCACTACCCGCTAGAGAGCTTTGCGGTCAGCTACGGAGTAGTTGCCGTACCACACAGAGATGCAGTTGATGAAGTCCACCACTACCTGGGGTTGAGGTGGGCCTTCTTGATGCTTTGCAGGAAGTAAAGGCGCTGTTGTGCCTTTTTGATGAGGGCTGAAGTGTTTGTTGACCATGTTAGATCATCAGTGATGTGTACCCCCAGGAACTTAAAGATATGCGCTCCTCTGCAGCTCCATTTATGAAGAAGGGAGTGTGTACATGGCTCCTAGCATGCCTGTAGTCCACAATGATCTCACAGGTCTTCTGTGTGTTGAGTAGGAGGTTGTTGTCTCCACACCATGTTGGCAGGTGCTGGACCTCATCCCTGAAGGCCCTCTCGTCGTCTCCTCTGATCAGACCGATCACCGTTGTGTCGTCCGCGAACTTGATTATGGTGTTAAAATACGTGTCTGTTTAGAAGAAGAAAAAAACCTATAGTGATGTGGCATTTAAATTTTTACTTCATTTAACACCCAAAATAGCAACAATAATTTTACGCTTTGCTCAAATTGAAAGCCATCTCAACTATTTTTTGTTCTTGTAAAACTTAACCTACTAATAGGGAGGTGCATGTTTTGAGTTATAATATTGAAATTGTTGCCTTGGTTCAACTGTTTAAATCTGTAAATTGGAGCGTTATGACAATTTACATCCAAACCAGACTACAATCAAACTCAGCCGATGCAATTGGCTGCAGCTCCTTTCTCTCTTTCCTTAACGAGTTTAACAAGGCTTCTAACGAGGACAACGGCTGCCTGATTGGTTTGAATTTCTCTGTTTGTGCTGCATCACAGATGCCACACTGAGAAAAAGAATATTAATCACAACCTCATTAGCAACCTATCAATTACACAGTGCAGCTCTGGCACCAGACGGAGATGGAGAGAGAGAGCCAGAGGGAGAGAGAGGAAGAATGAAAGAATCCTTTTGAGATCATTCTGTTAATGAATATCCATAATGAAATATTCGGATTGTCCTTTTCCCTCATTATCGGTAAGAATAGGGTCAGGGGTCACATCACCACTCAGCCAATCACAGAGCTCAGCATTGAACAAAGAAGGGAGCAGACGTCGTAGCTGCAGACGAAAGGTTGTTTCCTCGCGTGTGTACCGAATGTCAGCACATTTGAAGAAGATCATCATGTTCTCACTCTTTACCCTACTGGAATCGATCACTCAGCACTGATTAAGTGCCTAGACTTTGTTTCTTTAGTTTTGAATAGGGGGCTTATGAATAGAAACGTATACATCAAGAATAAAAAGTGCTATCATGGTGGATACCTTTTGTCAAAACGCTTTCATGTGTATTGAATGCCCTTTGCGATACAGGGCCTAAACAAAGAGATTTCTTGTTGGATCCTACATAACAGCTTTGGTGATGGAGCTGCATCCTGAGCTTGATGAATGGCTCATGCCTGTCTGTATACTGCATGCTGCACTGTAAAAATGATAAAGTTTACTCATTATACTGGGATTCTACCTAAAAGTCAACCTATATAATATAATATTCAGTATTTGTCCATAAATTTGAGAAATACCAACATTCATCAAGATCACTGAAAAAACTTAAATATTTTAACATCCCAATGAAGAATTTCATAGTGAAGATTACATTGACTATTATTTTATGTGTTTACTGCTTTGATTTTCATACATTTTTTATGTATTGATTTCTATTTGCATTTGTGCACTGGGGTTTATAAAGGCCTACCACTAGGCTAACAAGTAAATAAAGCTTTCACCTCACAAATTAACATCACACACTCCAAACAATATTGTGTTATTACACAATCAGAACAGACTTGCTTAGATGGTTTCTGACAGTATACGATATGCTGTAATGTATGAAAATAAGCAAAAGAGCATGGCTAAGAACAGTAGTGGCATCGACATCCATCTTGAACCCTGAGTTTTGTCTCTACTTTTGTCCATTTTTAGATAATCATGCAGTGTCAGAAACCATGTAAGCAACCTAGATAACAATTTCATATTGTTTGAGGCAACTGTGGTTTAGACCAGAAAAATACTCAACATCAAAATGCACAAATGCAAATAGAAATGAACGACTGACACTTTGAATATGCTTGGGCCTCGGGTACAAACTCAGCGTCACTTTAGTGTGGTGGCTAAAACAAACAGGTATGAAAGGGGCAACAGAGGACAAACTGGAGTATCTGAAATCTACCCCAATGGCCCCAACAGCTCAAGCAACATCAGTGCCTGACCTCATAAGTGCTCTACAGAATGAATGGGAACAAATTCCCACAGAAACTCCAACATCTTGTGGAAAACAAAGGGGGACCAATTCCATGTAAACTCTATGGATTTGAATGTCATTAAAGTCATTAAAGTCTGATGGTTTACATAATAAATTTACTCCACACATCAAAGAGAATGAGAAGGAGAGTAATTCCAGTGAAGAAGAGTTTGCAATTGCCTTAACTGTTCAAAGGCAGAAGAAGAGAAAGGATTATTATTGCATCCACTTGATTCTGACATGTAAAAACATCACGGAATAATAGAGAATATAAGACTCACCATTTCGGATTGCCAAGCAGTTCAGCTATTCCTTGCTCAACGCTGTTTTTATAGTTCACTATTTCTGCATTCTTTGTTTTCACCCTGTCAGGAATCATTATTTCCAAATGTTGCAGGGAAGTGTTAGACTTTTAAAAGAAACCTAATAAAAGCATGTAAAAACCAAAATGAAACAAAGACTTGACAACAAACATGATACAAGGTCAGGTGTCTGTCTCACAAAGCAAGATTTCTTGATCAGACAGCTAACTTTAAGCTTAGTTTGATCTAACAATGCTCTCACGATGGACATCAGAACCACGTGCTCCTCCCCCAGCCAAGGGCAACTGCTGTTTAAAGCTCCTGCAGAGACAGTTGTTCCTGTTCTTTTTCCTGTTGTGGTGGACTATAGACTCACAATGACAGATTGGCCATCTACAGCTAACAGAGTTGGTACAGTTAAGAGTCAGCAGTGGTAGATTTTGTTGGAAGAGTATTTAAGTTTGTTAATGAAGGCCTCTTGTTAGTTATCTCCACAGAGACTCTCTACTAAAAAGGACATGTTAATAAACTGCGATGCTGTAAACATCTCTGACAAACTTCAGAAAGGTAGAAGAGACACAGGCATTGTTAAAATTAGCAGGCAAGCAGGGAACTAGCAAAACTGTAGAATTTACACAGTCTAATGACTCGTTTATCCAAGCTGTGTCAGCCGAGCTATAACGCGCTAGAAAATGAGAAGTGCTTTGGGC
This sequence comes from Bryconaethiops microstoma, assembly GCA_037577275.1. Classification (NCBI taxonomy): domain Eukaryota; kingdom Metazoa; phylum Chordata; class Actinopteri; order Characiformes; family Alestidae; genus Bryconaethiops; species Bryconaethiops microstoma. The sequence continues at coordinate 3,370 of JBBJLS010070859.1, read as the reverse complement.
TGAGAGAAATAGGTGTGTTTATAAATAGTAGCCTTTAAAAAGGACATCCCATCACTACTACATCCCAAACAAAGCAGGTAAACTAGCCTAGCCAATGCACACCCATGAATTAAAGATGGGAGATTATATCTCTTGTCTGTATGCCCGATTTTAATCTGTAGGTTATTGTTCGTAGTTTAATGTTACAGTGCAGTGCATTTACAATGCATGTGCCAAACTGTAGTCACTGTAGAGTAACACCTCTTAAAGCTTTTATGAGAAAATATTCAGTTAAAGTATGATTGAAACAGACCAAAACCACACAAATCACTCATGATTAAATGAACTGTCTAGCTAGATAGCAGTACAATATATTAAATCTGTCCATTATATTTATTTCAGGACAATCTGAATTCAACCTGATGAAACATTAAAGACTCTGTAGAAGGCAAATGGCAGGAATAATTTTTGAAAAGGTACAGGTGATTGAAAGATTAGTAAGTCTCCTGAATGCATGTGTCATCTTGCTTGGCCTGACGTATGTGGTCAGTCTGAACTATCATAAAACAGAGGTACACATTTAAATTCTTACAGAACACTCTAATGGAACTGGACAGCGGGAAACTATCACTGAATAACAAGTTGACATAAATGCACGGTAAAACATTGATGCTACCAAAATGCATAGACACACCTACAACCTATCACACACCTGAACATACATAGCAGATCATGTACACACTGATCACACGGATTCACACACATTTAAATGTTCCTGCACGCAGACCTTTGGGAAACTGTTCCCTTGAGGATTTTCTGGTTGTTTTTCAGTTTTTTTTCCACTGATATGTTAGTGGCTTCCAGTGGTTTCCATTAGAATAAATGGTGAGGAGGGTGAGGGGGGAAGGGGCTGTGGTGGTGATACTGATGCAAACATGCTTCAGTGTCTCTGCTGCATTTGATCTGTGATAGGAGTAATGGTGAGGTGGGGGATATAAAAAGTGGCGAAGGCTGTGATACTGATGCTCACATACTTAATGCTCCTGACAGCTAACATAGTTTAACGCAGTACTTTTTGCTGCAACCTTGAATGATTTCTTTTCCTTTTTATTTGTAAATGAGTTGTTTTCCTTGGGAGTATTGTTGAGGTAGGAGAGGGGACAGAGGGCTATGGCTGGGGTGCTGATGCAAACATGCTGTTTTGCAAATGACATGTGATGCCGTCTACTGAGATATAAAGTAAAGTGAACACCAAAGCACAGCACACAGTGTGAAAATCTTTCTCTGCTTTTAAGCCATTCACCAAGTGAAGCAGTGTGTGGGGACAGTACCTTGCTCAAGGGTGTCACTGACAGTCCTGGGATTCAAACCCACAACTTTCCGAGTGCAGGGACAACCCCCTAACCACCAGGCCACCAACTCCCCATATCAGCCATAGCATTAAAACCACCTGCCTGCTATTATGTACACTTGTGTTGCTCCTTGTTTAAGCTGTTTTACTTTTTTATAGATTCGGGTTTAATAATTTTCAGATTTGTGTTTGTAAAAATTTTACTCACTTTTATATTTATTTCTACTTTACTTGTACTTATTTTTTTATTTTTACTTGTGTTTTAGAAAGTTTTAGTTTTGTGTTTAATTTAAAATTGTGCTTAGTTTTATAATGTTTACACAGTCATTAGAGGAGCAGTTCAGTATACATTTTACTGCATGTTGTACTTGTATAATTACACATGTGACAAATAAAGAAGCTTGAATCTTGAATCTCTTGAATTTTGACTTTCCACACACCTGCAAAACAGCTTTGACCTATGAATGCATGTATTCCCCAAGACCTCTGAACACGTGCTGGGGTATCCAGCACTAAGATGTTAGCTGCAGATCTTTTACATTGCGAGGTGGGACCTCTGGGGATAGGACTAGTTTGTCCAGCACATTCCACAGATGTTTAATCGGACTGAGATCAGATGAATTTGGAGGTCGTGTCAACCCCTTGAACTCTTTGTCAGGTTCCTCAAACCATCAGTGATCCCTGAGCACCCGCTACCCTATCGCCGGTTCACCAGTCGTCCTTCCAAGTCACATATTTGTGGAAAATAACCTAACGTGATGTTTGTGCCAGTAAACACCAAGTATTAGGCCCTGTTTCACCTTTGCCAGCTGGGAGCTGATCAGAGCTCATGTCTTTTGCAGGTTTTTCTGTTAGTTCGTTCATTTCTTGTCGTTTATGACGCATGTGGCTCATTACCATGACATTACTGATTAGGATGTGCAGATACAGGCCTATTCAGTGCATGGGTTCATTCACATTAATGGCAGATATGGGTCACGTAGATTTTGTTCGCAGTACAGCAAATTAGATTTATTTTTAAATCTGATTTTCACTCTTGAATGTTCAGATTTCAAGTTACAAATGACATGTGATGGTCATTGTGTGGTCATGCTATTAGACCCTTTTAACACAAGTGGCCAATTTAGAAGTGTTCTGTTATACATGATAATAATATGAATATAATATGGGTAACTTGATCCAAGTACTATTCAACATTTTTATTCTTATGTACTAGTGTTCCCAGCTGGCATGTTCTTGACTTAACGACTGTATGTGACTCTCAGTGTAAACTAGAGACTTGAATATGCTTTAATACTATTTTCCAGCAGTTTTAGTTCTCCGTCAGCCTGATTGCCTTCACATCTTTCAGTAAAGGTCGCAGAATATATATTAGCTTCTTCTATTACGTGGAGGCCACCGCATTTAATCATTTTATTGGAGCAACACGTCTAACACACGAGGGAATAGCAGAGAGCACAAGATGGAATGAAAAGGACATGGCAAAGCTATTAGGAAATTAGGCAAATTAAGCAATTCCAGTATATTGTGTTTCTGGGCTATTGTTCCATATCTGTGAGAAATTCAGCAGTTGATGGGGTGAGTTTGCAGATATAACTAAAACATCATTGAAAATTAAGTCGACTCATAATTTCAGGCATATATTATGAAATAAATCATTTAAACAAGTGTGTCTGTATCATCACTCTGTACAGACTTTCAAGATGATCATATTTTTTCACACACACACACACACACACACACACACACGTGTTATTCTGTCTTTTATTGATTGATTTTCTAATAAAAAGATGGCTCATAGCTGGCTCAGAGGCATTGCTTCTGGAACCACATATAGTCGCGCTTGCTCCAGAGACCCTCCCCCATGTTTGAGATCCTCTCTTTGCTTGCACATCCACAGAAGTTGCCATACATTGTCACAGCCATTACTAGTAGATTGACTGTGCTATATTTCACACTAGTGCAACCAGACCATTACCAGTACAGGACATTACAGTATGATGGTCTATCCAGAAGATAACATTACATAAAAGCCTAAAT